>CALYDF020001401.1:0-50031 GCA_944474145.2 Dicrocoelium dendriticum
TTTAGCTAAGCTCTTACTGATTCAGTAGAAATATTGGTTCAATCATTTGGATCAGCGATCCATGGATAGTTGAATATGTAATCAAACAACAAAACCAAAAGAGATTTTTCAGAAATTATGCTGTGCTCTGAGTCACGCTTGATCGCTTGCAAGGTCTACTTACCCACCATTACCTTTCGCTTACTAGTACCCGTCGAATAATCCGAGAAATAGCGTAGTTAATAATTGTGCAAGCAACACATTGCCCCTGCCTGGGCGCCAAACGTTTGTTGGCTGTTTTGGTCTGTGCATGTTTCTTGCTATTTCATGAAAACGGTTTATAACAAAATGAGATAGACGGTACCGGTTAGCTACAGGCATAATGCAAGCATTAAGGGTTGTTTACGTAGTGTGTCGCTACTTCATCTTCCAGCACACATACCTCCCAGAAAACGTACAGCAGGCAGTATGCATCAATAAAACAAGGTCGTAACCATGTTTAAGTTGAGGTATACGAAAAACCAGCGTATACAGGCCAATAAACGTTCCTTTACGAGTCCCGCTGGATAGTTGCTGGGGATAGCGAAAGAACAATAATGATATTATTGACGGTAAAACATTTAGTACTACAAATATGAAAATAAGGACAACGTTTGCTCCACTATGGTTTTGCAACCCTTTTAGATTCACAGCACTCACAGTCAGCATCAAATAAATCTACTGTAAACTGCAGGTGTAGGATAGTGACGCAGCGCTAAGTGACAAATTGTAAGTAGACGAGTGGGTCATCTAACCGTCTGTTTAATACTGTTAGTGTCGGTGCAAAGACGACCGAACCTCGGAGGGCATTCCACGGATGACAGACTCGAATAGAAGGGAAATTTATGCGACACTCCAGGCAACTTTACTGTTTTGCGTGTTTCAATGGGTGGCTCCTCATGAATGCATTAGTGCTGATTCGCACTAAAGGGCGGCACACATGTTGTGGGCCTCTCAGAATTAAGAATATCATACTCACGTCGCCTCGTATTCTGCGATCACTTCCGATGAATACCCACAATATTTGCAGCCACTCCTGGTATGAATGATCGTGCATTCCAGTTGCCTTCTTAGATGCCCTAGGTTGACTGCTCCAGTGAAATAAGAGTGAGCTTCAGCCATGGATGCCAGGCTTAAATTGCGTAGTCTACATAGGGGCGAACATACGCACTGAGCATTTGTCGAATTATGGAGCTGTTTAGTTGTCCAAACGACCTTCGCGAAAGGCCGGCTTATTAATCCCTAATCTTCGAGGCCTTTACGGCTTGTCTGGAGCGACCCAAATAAACTTTAATCAGGACACTCAATCACGTTCGACAATTGCAGTAAAGTCGTTCTGAAGAGGTATGAGTAGCTGTTCGGATGTCGGATGGAAAGTACCACGCATTTACACATGTTGACATGTAGTAATTTTCGGGTATACCGTATCTAGGTCTCTCTGAAGCAGATGCTGATCGGTGTTCAGCTGGATCCTGCGCCAAATGTTGATATCATTGGCGCACATTAGAAGATTGAAGGGATTCCCTGTACAAGGTCATTACAGCGCACCAAAAGGATTGAACCCAGAAACGAGCCTTGCGACACACCATGCTCGACTTTTATGTCGTCATATAAGGTGTTACAAACTCTGACCATTTATTGCCATTGCAGTAGAAAGTTGGCAATCCAGCTTAAAAGAGGGTGGCCGATCCCGTAATACTGGAGTTTAGAGTTTAGTATCCGATGGTCTAGACGATCGAAAGCCTTAGAAAAATTCAAGTAGATCACATCAAGGCCTGATACGGCGTCAGCATACTCGGTCCACTTACGGCGTGCAGTGAGTAAATTGGTTATGCATGAGCGTTGTCGACAAAACTCGTGCTGCTTAGGCGTGATGATGTTACAGTTTTCCAGATAACACATAAGTACTTGGTCAAATACGGATCCTATGAATTTCGAGAGTATAGGAAGAAAGGATATTGAGCTGTAAACAGAGTGCATATTTCTCTTTTCGACTTTATGAACCGGAGTTGTTATTCCAAGCGTCGACATGGTGGGAGCTTGGTTTTGGTTTAAATAGCGCTGTAACAACTTAGTCAATTGTCCTGTCACATGGTTTGCTGCTGCTTCCTATGCCTCTGGATAAATGGTGTCTACACCCGGCAAGCTGATTTTGCTAAAGACGTTAGCTTTTACCAAACGGTCTCCCAGATACAAGTGATAATGGTTAGTCCTGGTGACGAGATTACAAAGGTTGGAGAATTGCTTGGTGTCAAGATCCTCTAAAACGTGGGGGCCAATTACATCCGCAGTGCGTTTGCTGCTTCCATAGCCGTTCTATTTGGGCCATCGGACCTCCTGCGTGGACTAAATCCTTGCCTCAAGTTCATGGACCAGTGACGGGTTTGTACAGCAGTCTGTGGCTAGCGCTGCAGATTTTTGCGATATTATGCTGATATGCGGCTTTATCTTAGCAGTTTTGTACAGTGGTCTCTTGGTGCTACGTGCTTGTTCCAATTTCCCGGTGCTAGGGCTTCTATGTACACTCGCCTTGCTGCGTTGAGTAATATCAGGAAATTTCAAGTTCTGCTTCTGTCGAAAGAAACTGATTTATACAAATCGCCTCCACGTCTTTGAAGCCACTGCTATAATCTGAATGAATTTGTTGCCGAAGTTGAATCCGGCGACTTCCGGTGGTTTTTCGGCAATGAAAGACCAAGTTGTGCCGCTGGCGAGCCTGGCTACTCAATCGTAGCTCTTGATGTTTCGCACCGCCTCATCGTTCTCATTGAGATATTTCACACAGCAGACGAATACGCAACTAATCACTGAGACCTAATGGCAGTCTAACACCAACAAATCCATCATATGCTCCTCCTTATTATGCACAAGATCCAGCACAGATGGCCTGATACCTGTTCCGAACCATGTGGGCAATTGATGTGATTAGAAGTAGAAACAGTACTTAAAGTTCTTGTAAATCGGCTTTGAATTGCTCATCGATCATAGCAGGAGATACTACACAACGTACGTTGAAAGCACCCATGATAAATACGTGTGTACTTGCGCTGGAAACTGCATCATAAATCATCCGCTAGGTGGTAGTCTGGTTAGGGTGTAGATTTATGGGGATTTGCACGAAGAGAATAACCTAAGCTGTCTCTGACTTTTAACTGCGATCGGCACCAAAGTGAGTCAAGTAACTGACAATATGGATACTCCGTGGCTTCGCTCTGTAATTCCCTTCGGTAATACAGAAATACCACTCCTACTTTTATGAGCCTTGCTTCCCGGATCAGCTACATGCCCGGTAGCGAAAATTCAAAATCCGTTATTTCCGTGTGCATCCAAGTCTCGGTGATACCAAAAACATCTTATGACGCCGAAGCTTGGCGATCTTTCAGTTCGGCTAGTTAATTAAGCAGTCCCTGAGCGTTCGTATGCAGGCATTCCAGTTTCTTGGTCTCTAGGAGCCCCGGAGGGCTAAAGGAGTCAAGTGTGGGAACATGTCGAACGACAGGTGATCAGCAGTTACTTGTTTTTTAGGATAATTGTACCACGTCTGGAAGTTGATTCAGCCAAGCTGCTTCCCAATCGTCGGTTAGACCTACGTCAGTTTCGAGTGAAGCAGTAGTCAAGTTAAGCTCTTGCGTCATCGTCGGTACGATTGTTGCTTCAGTTGCTTTGACCTTTGAAGATTTCAAAGCTTCTGCGTCCTTTAACCGAAGTTCAGAAGTAAGGATTGTCCGATTGTATATACTGCCTTTGGGTGTGATACGAAGCAGTGATCTAGTAATAACTTAATTGGATAGATGTAAATTTGAACAAGTTAGGCTTTGAGTGTCGCTACATAGCTGCGCTTGAGTCAGTGCTCTATCCGCAAATTTAAAACTGATATTAAACCAGGGAAGCTCACATTGGAAGCATAGATTTATTGAGTATCATACGGGTGGGGTTAAACTGAGTATCCAGTAGCGAAGTGCAGAGAAAGAACTCAGAGTAGAAGCGTAGAAAGGAATCTGCATGGCTTCATTTAATAATCCCTTCACTTGAACTGACGAAGAAGGATATTTACTACCTTTGATACTTAAATATATCAGGTGGGTACAATCCCTCAACATGTAGGCACATTTAGATATACCCATGAGAAATTGTATATATGGTATGCTATGTGAAGAGGGGGAAAATGTGTTCATGATATTTCCATTCACTGCATCACAAATTACAAAGTTTGAAAAACTGTGTGATTGCCCTTGAGGGTATTTTAATTGACATATATGGCTGATGTCTATATTGAAGCCTAGATCACGTAGATCACAAATTTCAGAAAGTGCTTTATCAATGACACGTAATGAGCTAACCTAATTAGAAGAGCATCTGGACCATATGGTTGACTGATGGCCCCCGGTGGAAGTGGTAGGCGGCAAGGGACCTTGCATTCAGTGTTACCAAACTGGGAAATTACGGTGAACTTGTGCCTCAGAAGTTAAACAGCTGCACTTTGTATTTTAGCATTATGTAGATGTCACAGCAAGGGCCGACGGTCTACGCCGCCGAAAGATTTGCTGTATTCAAGAATACATATTTGCTTACATCTGGTTCTGTTGTTCATCAATGACATAGACGAAGGTAAAAGGTAGGGTAATAATAGGTCCTGGTTAAAGCCAAAACACTGTAAGCTAGATAAAAATTATTTTCTGATTGGGTTTGGATTACTATCCTTACAAGTATTTCTGAAGACATTCCGTGTTACTTTATTATAAACACTGGGGCAGTATATACTTTTAACTCTCTTTGTTACTGATCTATTACAAACACCTAATCAGTAATAAACCGCTTTGTATTCTAAACCCATCAGCCTGCCTCTTATGGTTAACGTTAAAAAAGGATCCCAAGGCGTTAGTAAAAGTGTTTGACACAAATGACAGTTATATGATAGCAACTGTTGCGTTAAGATCACCGTCTAATATACTTTCGGTATGCATATATTTCACTCTATTTCACACCAATGAAGGGTTGTGAGTTATTACTAAATCGGCCGCAGCTCCAGTCCACATCTATTTTGGTAGTATTTCCTCATATCTACAGTGGGTAAGGTTATGCTGGTTAAGCGGTGGTTGGTGTAGCACAAAATTCCACGGTCTTTCCCTTGACGTAGACGTCTTGTGGCTGCGGGTGACCACAGATAAGGACCACAGTGGTCGATCCTATCATCTGCACATAACAACCAGAAGCTAGGCGCAAACACTTAAAATTTCCGTATTCCTAAAATGCCTAGTCTGGCCACACAAGTAGATCACGATAGCAACCGTTTAATAATTCAAACCGCAAATCTCACCCTCGGACCGACAACATATTTTCTCAGCTTTCGCAGGGATATGTGCCCTAATCTACCCAACCTATTCGTATGGCGCATATCTATTTACCATGTGGCACTCCATATGTTTGCAACTCGCCGCGCCACATGAACGCGGATCTCATTCCCCACTAACTGCCCACCGACTCATTCATCCACTCATTCCCACGACACAAGATATGCTTATGCACCATACATAACAATTCCGGTAAGAGACACTCAAGATGTGGCACTCAGATGAAGTTGTCGCAAATATATGTTTATCCTAAGGCGATTACAGCAGAAGCTGCAGTGTGTTTGTCCCCCAACTGTGGTGCGCGGTTTGGATTGGTGATGGTGATAGGTAGAGGCAAATTCCAACTCCAGTAAGGTGCAATGATAAGCTAATGGTCACTAGAATGCTTTTATTAATTCCACTTTGAAAAGCATCAAAGGAGATTTTTTTGCAGTAACAGATAGGCGCTAGTTGGGTGAACACTAAAATTTTTCTACAGCGATTATTTGGATGTACCAGACTGAGTGTAATGTATGTACCCTAAGTTTCACTTTGTCGTGATAATATCCTAGTTCAGCAATGAATGACGCCTTGCAAGATATCTCAGCGTAAATCCTAGATTTCAATTCTAGTGATAAGATCAACCTCTCAAAAAAACGTAGGAGTATACGCCACACTGAGTGAATAATCACATTGCTAGAGGTGAATGATCAAGATCAGTAAAGTAGTTCAACGCAAAACAGCAACAGTCAGGCATTAATGTATGACTTCCCTAGTCATGACTCACAGTTTCCTGCTCAAGGTTCTAGGAAAACCATATCGAAGATGCGAATCACCTCGAGCCATGTCATTAGAAACCAATATTATCGGAGCCAACGTCGTGCCGGATTAATTAATTTGCATGTACATTTAATCCATTTGTACACACGACTTAATCAAAATTCACCCTGATTAAAAATTATGGGATCTCCATTCAACTTTGATGTCAAAATAGGAAGCAGTTTATGTAATAACATTAGGCAACACAGGTGGTATCGTTTTATGGATTTAGATGCAACATGTTTAAAATCATTAGAATTTACCATTGATTACGTTGAGCTTTCCGTTACAACTGCACAAACGGTGATGCATTGGGAATTCGCTACAAAACCAATTGACGCACAAAAGCAAATCATATCATACTCCAATGAACAATTGCCATTTGTTCATAAATTTAACAAATGATTTTATGTTTCCTTGTTTAAATTAGCACCAGCATAGAACAGAGTGAAAAGCCAGGTCAGTAGTTTGTAAATAATTCAGTCAGTTCTAATATCAAAATGCCAAGTGCAAGTAGCCGCCCCGGAAACACTCCATTCATCACTAACTTATCCGGCATTACATACTAAATGCATTCCTTAATTATGAAAAATAACTATAGCCTTGCTTAAGTTACCACAGCAGGTGCACTGCTAGCATTACTACCTTGTAAACCGACATAAAAGATATACTAATAACTGGCCAGCATTATATTAATCACCCTAACAGATTGGCAGGTGACAAGAATATCCAACCGAACAGTTTGCAAAGTCGGTTCGTTTACAGTTTAACAAGCAAACATAGATAGTGTACTCGTGTAATTGCTTGATAGCATCCACTGAGATTAATGCTAAACAATAACACTCTCATCCCATAGCGGATCCAGTTAAATCGGTACGGGGTTTCCTTTGATGCCTTGTAGGTTTAATAGACTACGATTCTTGCTTAACGACAGGCGTTTGTCCCTATCCCTCCTCCAAGCCAACGAAAGACATCTCTCTTCCATGCGCAGCAAGGTGAGTGTTAAAAGAAGTACAGTCACATCCTTGTTATGGGGATTTATACATCAATCTCTAGAAGCCCAAGCCGCTCGTGCATAACAGTTTAGGACTGATCAAAAAAATGCTGGTTTGCAGTACAACTCTGCATGACCACATAAACACTCTCACCAGATCCCGGGAAACAAACAAGTCGTCTATCCTGGATCATATATTTATCAAAGGAGAGCTGATGATTGAAAAGTTAGTGGACGTCGTCCCCATGGGCTGCAGTGATCATGCAGTCTTACTCTTTGATAACATAACTTATGCTGAATATCGCATGGCAATTGCTTACGCTACGAGAAAGTTCCTGCCCTATGACGAATGAACACAAATAGGTAAGACAACCAACTGGACCTATCTAGCAGGAGGTAGCGGCCAGCGCATGGGAACATTTCCTCCGTCATCTTAAAACTGTGGTTGCCAAAACATCAGTGATTAAGACTCTCTCCTCGTGAAAGCTGTTCTTGTTTCCGCGAAGTAGGACACATAAAACATACTACTACGAAATTCAGCTCTGCATATCTATAAATATTGTCGGCACACGAGAACCGGATGGCAATGCTACCAATCTTAATTATTTCACTCAGCATGTTCGCGAGGATACAAGTAGAATTTTGGCTACATATGGCCTCAAACCACGAGCTTCTGTATCAACACATAATCAACCAAAGTAAGATGAAACCATGAATTATTTCACTTTAAAACATTGACGGACTGACACGGACCCCAAACGATGTGACGAATATCCGGCGATTTCCATCTGCTGCAACATTTCAGTGCGATCATAGGTCAACTCACTATATGACTATGGTTGTCATACCCAACAAAAGTCACACCTTCATAACAATGTGTTTATAAAAGAGATATTGCATGTGCGTAATCAAAAATCTCCTGGAGTAGGCAAAATTCATCTGAAATCGCTAGCGACGGTAGGAGAGAGATTAGCAGAGCGCTTGGCTTGATTCTTCCGACACTGTTTCGAAGCGTTGTGTGCGCCAGACTTGTGGAAACACGAGATGATTACTCCAATTCACAGCGCCGATATTTTCCCCATCCAGCTGACAACTAAACAGTAATCACACTACCTGTACTTTGAAATATCACGGAAGCTATTATTCGTGATGTGCTAACGGCCGAATTGGATGAGTTTAACTACTTTCCAACGGAACAGCATGGTTAACGACGAAATTGCAAGTGCACTGCAAATCTACTTCTAGCACAACCCATCTGGACCGGAGCAGTATGCACCGGTATAGGAGTTAAGGAAGGGTTTATCGACTTCTCCAATGCTTACACACATGATATATGCTTTAGTATTGGTGATTCTATCCTTGCATGGAGCAGTAGCTTTAAGCTACACTGGCGCATGGCGTATGAGTGCTTGAATCCCTGTGGGAAACCATCATATTTGAATGCGGAGTACATGGGTCATAGTTATTTTGGTTGCACAATCCATGCTGTGATGGCGACCACCTGTCTATTGCGACACCTGCTCATGACGACCAGTCAAAAATATCCCCAAATATTTCCTATATTTTTAATTGGCCTTAACCTGTCTATGACGTCCACCTGTCTAACGCAACTGCGACCACCCATTTGTAGTCCGCAGGCCTTCTGACACCAGCTCAAGGCGATCATTACTAGCACCGCCGGCCGAGGTCGCGAGTAGTGGTGTCATGAATGTCTGACATCGTATCACACATATACCTTAGAGATGGTTTCATGGTGTTATATTTACGCCATAAATCACAGCAATTTTCATGCACGGGTTCATCATGGCTCAGGTTCGCGCATTCTGTGTCTCCTTATTCAATTCCCCCTAGGTATGTTAATAAACATGTTGTCACAATTGTCTAGTTCACATTGTGTAACTCACACAATACTACTAGTTTATTCGAACTCAAGGTGTCACACTTCATTACAAACAGAATTGTCCATTGACATATCATCCTCTCCATGGATATCACCCCATGTAACTAACGCATGTATCGCCGTAAGTGCTGTGAAGTGAACTAATCTGATGGAGCCATGTCAAGAAACAAAAGAGCAGTGGGACTACCTTCTCGCACTCGGGGTATTGTGATACCGTTGTACAGTCGCAGACGGTGGCCATCACTTTCTGTGTCTATTGTTTACTTTGTAACTAGACGGTTGTCAACACAGGGCAGGTACCGATATGGTAAAAAATTAATGAATATTTATCTTTGTCATTATAGTTCTGTTTCAGGATTCATATGAATGAGAGAATACATAGTTCTATTTCAGCAAAGAGAAAGATATTAACACTTGAGGAAAGAATATCAGTGATACCAAGAAGTAGAGAAGGTAATTTTCGCGTAGTTGAAGGATGACGTTAGTGGAAAATTTCAGATTAGGATAGACACAAATACTTCTCACTTTAGATGAAAACCGCGTTTTTGAATGAGTTTAAGATAAACGCATGAAGTCTGAAAAGGAAGACTAGTAGAAAGACTAGTTGCGGAGACATAAACGCACTTCGATGGAAATGGTGTCAGTCAGACTGGCGAGAATAACCACATTCGCTGGATCCATGATGTAAGAAGGAGCACTGCACTTCGTAAAAGTATTGCAAAACAATGTGACAGACGGTTTGCTGTATGCTTTCATCAATAGGCAGAACCTTGTGTTTGGTAATCACTCGGTCGAAAGTGGTGACTCAGACATATTTGTGCATTCGAATGCACAGCAAAATTACCCAAATATGTTTTAGCTATACAGCCCAAGGCATATTTAGTGTAGATGAGACTGTTTTGTTATCCAAAGCGACGTCAGATGAAACAATTTTTGTCAATGGAGAATATTGGGCACGTGGAAGCAGAAGCAATGCACCTATCAAAGTTATACTGTGCACGGGCCTGTTGGAGAATGGGAACCGGCTTAAGTGATTAGGAAATCAGTCAAACCCCCACTTTGTAGAAATCCCAACATGAGAAATATTAGTAGTTTAAGATAATAATGAAAATGACACGGAAGACTGTAGCTATTTTCGAAAATTGGCTTCAAACTTTTGACCGAAAATGCAGACAAACGCTTACCATAACATTGTTTGTTGACAATGCCATTTGCCATCCCAAATCAAAGGTATTTATGTCGAAATGCAGTTCCTGCAACCCAACACCACAGCTTTAGTGCAACCTCACGACCAGCGTTGCGTGCAGTCGCTTAAACTGAAGTTTAGAAGATAACAGCCTCTGCAACTTATTACGATCTGGGAATCCCAAAATAAATGTCCGGAACTGAGCTCTTGTAACGAATAAATTTAATGATGTAGTGTTCGGATAGCGTCGCATGGATGGAGGTAGAGAACTCAACAAACTCTGTGTTTTTGTAAAGCGTGTTTTCATTGTGCAGGAACAGATTCTTAGACAATACTGCAATCTGGATTGGAGATATGCGAGCAGATTGTACCTAATTCAGCCTCTATTGCTATGAATAACCTTGCAAAAGTGTTGTTTAGATGCTAACTGTTTGACAGGCATATGGCTGATTATTATCTCCAAACATGGAACATAAGATAGATAACCTAAAACCTTCTTGCTACAGCAATCTGAGCAGTTGAGAATATGAATAGTGAATCAGAGCACGAGTAGAAACCGGGTACTACAGAGTTCTGAAAACCAATACTTTCGCAGACGCACAGCTACTGTTGATATTTTGCGCTACTAGGCAACACAATTTAGTCAAAGTGACATGCGTGAAATTAACTTGAATTTGAAAAACTAAATTAATCTTCCATTTCAACAGACTAGCAACAGTTATTTTTTCACACGGTGGAAAATGATTATGGCAATAGAAACGATTGAGTAATATTATCCAAATGCTTATTGATTTTGACGATTTTCAGATTTAATTTAATTTTTGACACATAAGTTGTAAATTTATTGCATTTTTATTAGTCATATCTTCCACATTATTCACTACTAATCTTGTTGCCTTAATTGGAACTTAAAACTGATTGCAGCGGCTGTCGGCTTATAGACCTAGCTCAAGATGCGAATGTTTATCATGCATGTGGATTCAATCTTGAGTAGTTTTGCCTGTGCATGAATTCGTCCATGACGACCATCTGCCAGAAGCAACCAATTTTTGTCAGTCCCTTGAGTGGTCGCTTTGGACAGCTTTGTGTCGGTAACACCAAGGTGTGAAGGGCGATCGATTCTCCAGAGGATATCACAGTACTTCAAGCCTATCTGGAATTGGCTTATAATTTGGTAATGGAGGATCTACTTAGATTCAACGTGGACAAATTAGATAGCAGCAATTAAGGACCCACTTTATGTGCTCTTAAAGACTCGGCCACCGGGAGCTACGAAAGCCACCTAGCAAAAAGTACATGGGGGTTTAAGTCCAGGGTGTGTTTGGACTATCAAATGAGTCTGAAATTCTGACAAGAATACAAATGCACTCATGGGCCTACTGGGGCGTCACTCGGATGATTCGACCCATCGATTTTTCAAAAGCTTTCCTGTTCTTACATACCACCACTTGTGTAATAAGTAATACAAATATAGCAAGCATGGCTGAGGAGACATCTAACTGTTTTAAAGATATCCCAACGCCTGGCAACTAAAAATGTCAGATGTCTGTATTATTTGCTGTATGGAAGATGGATTCTATTGCTAGGAGTCTGTAGTGGACAGTATCGACGGTTACGTGAGGACCTTATTTTGACTTACAAGATTTTGTGGGATCGCAAACATACGTGTCGCTGTTTGCCAGAGCTCATTCACAACAGTAAGTTCAAAATAGCGATCTGGTAGAGCAGTGCAGTCATTTGGAACATCGCCGAGTTTTCCTTTCTGTGTGTGTTTGTTAAGCCGTACCGGAATACGCCGAGGTCGTAGAGTTAAAAGCCCAAGTTGACCGCGCAGTTATTTCACTGCACCAAATTACATTACTTAATGCCCAAGCTTAAACGCTTATTTATGTTAAACGTTTCGGTTCCGGCGAACTCACAGAATGCATTGCATGTTTTTCCATCCTGCTTTCGTGCACCCGGAGAGGCCACCATTTTCCATAACGCCCGTCAACATTACTTATGGATTTACAGTAGATTTACATGTTATGCTATGAAGACCGAGGTGAGTCTATCCGTGTAAAACTAATTATACTGAAAAAGTTATTCTATTTTGGATTTTTCAATGACCATCCTGCGGGACTTGTTAAGACAGCGTTTCTAACCGTATAATACCATTGTTGCATTTTTCCATTTACAAACCGCTGTCGGTCTTGAAGCCAGTGCGTACGCACTTACGAAGTCACCTCGATTGGTGATGAAACGTCTGCAACGAAATGTTTAGCCTCGAAGAACAAAATTAAACCCAAAATGCGAACTGTAAGTTCTATTCCTATGAAATCGCCAATCACGTCTAGCAATAAACATTTTACGCAGTCGTGCCTCATCATAACTTATTACTGGTAGGAGGCACCAGGTCCGATCGAAAATATAACTCAAATGTGATAAAATTATGTTAACCTGCAAATCACCAACGAAACTGTTGATGTCCCTTCTAGGACAGATACATGTATTTGCGGTCTAAGTTAGGAATAATACTTATCCGACTCATAAAATTGATGGCTAAATCATAACTCGTTACACAAATGCTGGAACTAATATTTTACGATGGCACGGTCATAAAAACACCACACCCCATCTCACTGAGCAACGATTAAAATTCTCCTGGAGTCAGCGTCGCTGAAGTAGCGCTTCTGTGACAAGTAAACTTTTAGTTGACTTAGACATCCGGCACAACAACGTTTTGCACATCCCAAGGGGTTGGATACAAGCGCAGTCCCCACGCAGTCAATCGAGTTTAGCCTGATTGAAACGACAGGACACGTTGTATCTTTCGTCAGCGGAACTCCTGGCGTCACATATCACTTATTGTTTCTTCCAAGTAGAATAACATTAGAAAAATGTTGACTTATTTGACGCAACGCATATGGCCCCCAGAGTAAGCTAAAATCAGACACTGTCCCTTAAATCCAATTTCACTATCTGCGATGGGGGTTTATTTTGAACATTGGTATTTACGATTATAAAAATCATTTGGAATTTTCACATGCGATGGGAGACAGATGGCTGCTTGAAAATCGCCCCTAGTTTAACAGGCGTCTTGATGTGTTGTAGAGCAATCAAAATGAAATAAATTATAAAAATTGGCGAAAGTGTTCATGTTGTTAAATTACTGTTCATTGAACCTTGATTGGAAATCACTAAATGGAAAGCAATTGGAAGTTGTTTAACAACTATTGTCATAGTGCTCCCGTAAATCTACGTAGACCGAACTGGTAAATGGAGCAGAATTAAGAAATACGGTTGAGGTTGGTAGAACGCATGTGACCTTGCGCTTAGTGTATATGCACTTTAGAACGATGTAGACAATTCGTCTTTGACTCGTTGTGGTCCACCGTTTTCATCAATATTAGCCACAGCTGCGCAGAATTATTCATATATGTTTTAATGATTGGTTTGCACGATAAAACCGCTCACTTGGAGGTACATTTATTTAAACTCTGTCATTTGGGCCTACTCAAAACATCGGACAAGATTCGCTAACGTACACATACTAATTTGAAAACATCAGTAATAGTGAATACGAGTCCAAAGTTAGGCGTAGTGCGGAGGTAAGCAATATTCAAATCTTTCAAAAAGTGTTGGTAAATAAAATCTTATGCCACACCACAGCACGTCTATAATTCTGACCGTTTAACTTGGCGTGTCCGTGTTCATGTATGATCGTTGATTGCCTTTCTCGACTTGAATTATACATTGTTGTTGCATCTTGGCTGGTGAAACTGCCGAACTCAGATGACACCATATAAGGCAAGTGAAAAGGCGACTGGAAAGTTGCTCAGGTTCGTATATGCGTCTATGTGAATTATGATTTCGGGAACCTGTCAGTTGCTATTTAAAGATCATTTCTGACATATGGATCCTGCGTATGATCTCTTACGTCTAGCTGTTAATTTTATAATTCGGTTAATTTTACACACTTTTCTTAACCTACCTACATTCCATGCAACCTTTAGTGTTACCTCGTCTTCACCACATTGGTTAACGGCTGCTACAATAGCATACCGTCTAACGCACCGTGTTTGACTGGCTTCAAATTTTCAAACATCTTCGGGTCACCAACTGGACCAATAATGATGAAGGATTTGCATCTCGGCCTCCTACTTGCTTCCTGCACCTATATTCTCGCACCATAAAATGCAAGCCAAGCTTGATTAAGGTAGAGTAAAAAAGACTACGGTTTTATCCACTGTGCTTACACATTACCTGATTTTGGAAGATATTCTCTGGGGACAAGTGATGCGCATTGCCTTTGAAGAGCGGTTTGCCATTACTACGTGCCGCATGATCCCTACACTTTTGCACATTTTATAAGCCAGACACAAGGACAAACGCTTAGGTCAAATCTACATACTTAGGCTTCTATTGCCCCAAGTTAATTAGCAGCTTAAGTTAAGCAACTTCGTCGCTGGGTAAGGGGACTTTACGGTCAATTACACAGCAGTGACGTGCAAGCCATTAGAGGGTAGGCGGTGCCATATCACATCTAATAACTTAGTCACACTGAATGGTACCGTACGCCGTAGCTCAGCGGTCGCAATCACAGACTGGAAATAGTACAGTTTCGGGAACGAACACTGCATGTGCCATGTGAAAAGCGCACTCCTGATGATTACAGAAAGGATGAAATGGCCGTACTGTGCTTTACCAGGCGTGGGATGACTGCCTGTATGAATACGGACATGATGAATTTCTACTCAACAACTTAGTTGCTAGCAATTCGGTAGCATCACGAACCGCTCTTCTGTTACGCGTTAACCCAATGATACTGCCATTAAGAATATTGAAGAAAGTTTCGCAAATTCTTGCCACGTCCAGTGATTAGTTTGACTAACATATATTCCGTCTGAATTTTCTTCATTTGCTTCTATATCAAGTGCGTCAAAATGCCAAGCGTAGTTTACATATTCTTAGTTGGATAAAGGAATGTACTCGTTCTTTTTAGAAGAAAACGCGAAAACGTATGTAAAAGCAGACCGTGAAATCAAACACGTTACTATACTGAAGGCCTCCACAATGCTTCAGATGGAACGACTGAAAATTTTATTTTACTTGAGACCGCTACTGTGAACAGCCTGCTCATGGGGAAGAGCAACTGCAAGCTTCATTATCAGCCTAGCAATAGCGGATTCCCTGGATTCTTAGGGTCGAAAAATGAAATGCTATCTTATATCACTGTATATTCACTAATGGATGTTTAGTGAAAGCTTTTCGCATCCTACCGGCGGCGCATGCACTAGCACGCAGGCGCTTAGTACACATGCACTGCTTTCATTCGGGATTGTATGCTCCCAATTTTGTGATCCGCACTTAACCCTCGCACGCTTCTACTCATTAATGTAGTTAATTTACTGGGTCCATTACTGACAGTTCCACACAAGATGGGCTGCATAATCATGAAAAGTTGGGGTTTGTCTATATCAAATTCAAATAGAACAACATTTGTACTTTAGAAGTGCACTGCAGCTTAGTACAGCTCCATGGTTACATCTAACACATTTTCCTGAAGCATCAACAGTTATTTGTGATGACTTTAGAAAGCTAAACTTATTAGTTAAAATCTAATGCACCATATCCCCTGCGATGTCTTAAAATCAGTGGCATGTGCTGTTACCATCTTCGCGAATTTGCTTGCATAAACTGTACACACTGCGCGCCATGGTAGAGAGGTATATCTATTTTGTGCTGAGATAACTTGCCATCAAAATATTGGTCATTGTTTTATAATGCTAAATTTGGTTACCAACGCATGCAACTTCCGTTTGCCTAACTTTCTCATTCCACTTTCTTGACATAAGGCTACAGTCGCTCTCGGAGCTATAAATAGAAATCCACCAGGCGGACTAAGACAGTCGCCAAATTTCGAATGCTGTTAAAAATGCTCATATTTCTATTCATAATGTTATAATATGGTAGCTAGGGTGAGTATGCTTGTGTGTAACATTTGATGGACTTACTATCATTTATGCAAAATATCACACACTGGCGTAAAATATATTGTCATAGAATTATCGCTATATTAGCAATTTATTAGATGCAAAGCAAATCATTTTAAAAACGCAGCTTAATCTTCTGGAATATTTACGCGCAATCTGTAGTTAGCTAACATGCTACGTAACGGACATATAAACAAACAGTTGGAGCTAATCTAACATTCAGAAAAAAGGGAAAATTTCTATGTAAAATATCCATAACACTCTCCAAATAAAGATTTTTTCACACTAATTAAACAGTGTGAGCAGGCGACGTAGGTTAAAATCATGGATATTATGTGGTGGTTATTTATCTTTATCCAATAAATAACTTCATCTATTTGTGCACAGAAAACTTTAGCATTCATGCTTTCAACAGAGGCAAATTTTCAGTATTAAGGATATTCCGCGAATAATAGGATGCAGGGCTAATATTTTTTCATTTTTCTGACCCCATGTATGCGCTCCGTTTGTCAAGTGGACACCGGTTCGCTCGACAGTGGACTTGTTGACTGCTGATGCGGACGTAACAACTAGACGTCACACACGCAAGAAACGACAACTTGCAGAGGCCCTTGGATTTGATCCTCGGTTAAAACATCTTTGGCATAGAGCAGAGTTTTAGGCTAGCATCTCAATGGTTCCTATACTTATCTGGCACACTTTTGATAACAGTGTATTCAGAACGTTTCCGCCCCTTGTTCTGATTTGTTAATGGGTTCGGCCCATGTGTGTGCATGGGCATGTCATGAGTGTTGAGATACAAGAGCTGCTTGCCATCTCTTTCCGATGAGATTAAAAATAAGCTCATAGTAGTCCCCAGGTGTTGTGTTTTAGAGGCGGATAACACCCATATTAATTCGCTTCTGTCAAAGTCCCACCGCCCTAAGTCACAAAAGTTCACTTCATTTCGAAGCGCCGTACATAATGAAATTGCGACTCAAAATCCATTCACATGGGGATTGCCTCGAAGTCATATCTTCAATTATTAACCGCTGTACCTAATTTTGTCTACAGTGACTCGGTGGCTTAAGGATAGCGATTCTGGATAGAACCACAACGATCCTGCGTTCGATGCCTTGGAATTTTATATAATGTGGTTAAAGTAGTTGTGGATTGCACGTTTTCGAGGAGGGCAACACTAATTATCAGAAACCAGTTATTTTATAAGGTTAATGCCTGTGAGAAGGCGAGATGACTCCCCTAGCTTAGAAATATCTAGGGTTTAAGTCCATATGCATCTATCGTGACTGGTATGGTTTTGGAATCAGTTTTGAGCATGTTATTTTGGGCTCCTACGCACAACGGGTCAGTTGCTTTTCGCTGAGGTCACCAAGAGTTACCAAAAGCTCTCAAGACTCCCCACCATTTATTCAGCCATTTGCGTCACGCGATCTGCGCTAACTCCGGTGGCAATTTGTTCAGAGGCTGGATAACACGGTCACACGACACGCAAATATACATCGCAAATCCTTTCATGTTTGAAGTTGCCTGATAATCGAATAAAATATCCTTCCTCCAGCAGGGAATAGACTAATTTGATTTGCGCCATCGGCAGGTGGAGCGTTTCGCTTGACCAAGCAAATTTCGATCCCATAGCGAGTTACAACCTGCGTAGCGAGACGTAGTCTTGCTTTGTGGGATGTTATGTGGCAAAATAATAAAGTTAAATGCACGGCCAAACCTGCACCACATGATGGAAGTGCGAATAGTTTTATGCGAGTTTCTTGATTTAGCGGAAAGTGTGGAATTGCTTCGCCGTCCTGCAGCACAAAGATAAATAACAATTGTTTACGATTACAACTCGTGAAAGGTGCCCCTAGGGAATTAAGAATCCAAACCAGCGGAGCAATTTCTTTTCCATACTCTTCTTCAAGTATATAATTGTATAAAGAATCTGTAAAATTATAAAAATCTAAGTTAGCTAGGACAGTTCACCATTTATTTACTGATGTTGCATCACGATATGCGTATTGCAGATTAGCCGAAAAAGAAATGGATTGATAGTTTCATTATGAGTTTACGGTGCAACTCCAGTAACATGAGTAAAGTCTGTGCTTCGCGATTTATTTAATTACCTTTTCTTATTACAACCGAATTTAACCGATATCTGCATCCAACATGAAGGAACAACCAAAGAAAGCGCTCATATGAAAGACATCACTTTTCCAAAGTACACTTGCATCGTGAAAAATTTCAATTAACCAAGCTGTTACTGAAGTAAATGGTGGACTTGACAACAAGTGTATCAAACTAGTCACCAAGCGAGATAAAGTTTGCCTGCCCGGTTAACGCGAAATGTTGCGCAAATTTGCCGTGCACGGCAACTTCTTGTTGAGTGCGTAGCGAAGATAGGCTCGGTTTATTCTAATTTCCTAGGCAACAGATTAGCTTGTGGTTTCCTATGGTTTGATGCTGTTGACCCGTCCTAGCAATTTCATGCACGAATCTCTTGGGTTCATGAAGGTGAATGGCGAATGCTGCTCCTCTCACACCATGTCGCGCATGCACACGTTAACACCCGCATTACGGAGACAGCGTTTTTTCATACAATTGAATCACTTGCCTGCTCTACTGAACCAATCATTAGGCCTAACTTAACTACGCCGTCAACGGTATTCCTAAATTTTCTTTGAGTAAGTAACACTGGTTTGTATATGAAAGAAGACCAGGGAACGTTAGAAACTGATTGTGGATTAAGGTTCCACGTGTAAGACTGTTGAATTAAAAGAGCTTGTAAATACGACCCACAGGTACCAGCCAGAAGTCTATAGGACAATACGCTGAGGTAATAAAATAATTATGTTTCCACTTTCCAGCCGAGGAGAATAAATTTTAGCACCCACCGTCACCATGGTTGGCTTATAACAGGTTCCATGTGATTTGTGCATCCGTTCGATTTAGACTACCGCTTTGGTTATCAACACACTATAGTTAATATGCAGATAGAACTCCAAGTGCCAAATATGTTGTACTTTTTGACTGTGTTGTATCAGAGACAGAGTGGATTATAGGATTAATATGGTGTTTGAAGGAGAATTGGAATTTTACTATCCTCGCTCTGTTTTCTGCCTGATAAATATTTACGGTTCCGCATACGGTGCTGTCCATCGATCCATCTGCTCAACTCGCCGGCTTACAATTATCTAACTGGTCAAGGCTGTTGGCTCAATTTCCTGGATTATAAGACAACAAGATATCGCAAAGAGACTAGAAGGAGACTGGGAATATGCTTATTAAATGTCGTGCACGCGACTGATTTTCGGCTACGAAAGCTACCGAGTATCTTATACAAATAATTTGGAAACCGCTCTGAGTAAATAAAACGCTCCAAGTATTCGTGGGATGCAATGTGCTAATTCCTTTTCGCTCACAGCCTGTCCTACATTAGATTAAGAAGACTGAGTGACTATATATTAAGGTATATTTCTCGCAGTACCGAAAACCCGAGCGTACGAGTTGATGGGTCATATTGTCGTTTGGTATGTTAGTCAGTTAACAAATTGATCGCATTGACCTGAATGCCGATGGTATGGAGTAAGACGACCGTGATCCTCAATAGTAAATAATTCACAAATGTATTACGTAGCTATATCAATCTTGTTCATTGAAATACCTTGATGATGATAGTACTCCGATTCTTTGACTGCGCTTCGTAGTCGCATGGGTTCCTAGGAGCTCGCTGCCCAACAACGATTCTCCTATCCACCGTCACTGCTCCGATACACCCTGTCTTATCTGATAAGGTTTTAGTAACGGAGTCTGCTCATATGATACTCAAAGTGACACGAAGTGCTCTGTGTAAACAGCAGAAGAGACATGTACCGTTAACACGAGAAATAACAGTTGTCCTGCAAGAAGTTTGTAATATGCACATTCTATCTTTGTTAATGTTTTGTGTCGTTTCCTTTCCCAGGTAATTGATAACTGGTTGGCACATTATAAATACATTGGCTTCATTTGCTCAGATTGATTGATACGATAGTTTTATTGATTTCTGAAATACTCGATGCATCGTGAATTACTCACTGCTAACCCTCACCAATTTTCGAACCGGATTTTATGAAAATATTGATAAAAATCTTACACTCGTATTAAAACATATCGTTGGGCATTCCGTGTGTCTATCATGGTGAACCGCTCTTATGTTGTATACTGAGGAATGCCGCTTATATATTGGGACATTTCATCACATTACCAATGTAATCGTGCAACTGTATTTATAGGTACAGTCTATTCTGCAGTTAGTGGATTAAAGTACAAAAGATCAGGAATAAAATTAAGACAGGAATTATGCAGTTGAAAGGGTGTACTCGTGCTGCTTTAATGTAAAGCAAAGTAGTAACGCCTAAATAAGCCCTATCTTTTGCAGTGAGTTGGTTTTGACTCCCCTATCATCTAGGCAACCATTAGGGCATTAGGGCAGTGCCGCCAACTGGATTTTACGTTTAGCCACTAAGCACACAAAGTTACATTTTAACAACATGGATTGATTTGCAACAACACTGCTGCATTTAAAAGATTATACAATACAGGCTGGTGTTGAGAGAAAATAATTACATTTTTATAATATTAAGGCTAACCCCTTGTATTAAATCATGATTAACATCCTAATGATTATAAGGAGCTGAAATTTGTCATTAGTTTACAGCCTGAAACATAGTTTTTTTCAAACCCAACTGTTCACCTTTCCTAAATTAATTTTCCAAACTCAACAGAGGTATAGCAACTGCTTCTTCACTGATAAGTGTTTATGTCAATTACGGGAGAGCCAACAACCAACGTTGACACAATCTGTCCTAACCCCTAATAGTTCTAAGCAAACCTACTTTCCATTGTATCACCGCAAATGTCTTAATGCAGTCATCTGAATAAGTCTGCGTTTTACAATTATTGATAGAAGTTTATGTAACCACACTAATGCGATTAGGATACTATAGGTCCGGATAAGCGTATATTTGGTCGTTTGGTTCCTTCTACGCAGAATATAATATTACGGTACTTTTGTATCAACTGCATGAGATTTAGCTGAATTAATGTAACCAAGTGTAGTGTTCGCGAATGTATTCAATTGCTTTCAGGGATGTATTCGGAGATCAGTTACACCAATGTTTGAATGAACTACATAAACCGCCAAATTGTTGCATTACTAGACTAATAATGCGTAAATAATTTAATGGTAAAAGTTTTGTTTTTGGCCTTGGTTCTTAAAGTTTATCTATCGGAGCGCTGCATTTGTGCTCACTAATTTATATGCAGTCAAACGCCCACATACATTTCACTTAGTCAACTGTTCACTCATCATAAAAATCCACTGTTGTAAGTTGGTGACCACCATGACGGAGCACTTAACCGCTTCTATAAACCAACTTATCCTTTCTTAGTTACACGCATACAAAAAATAAGCCGCCGATTCCCTCCCGTCTAACAACACAAAATCATTATTTGTGGCAACTGAAGAAGGGTTATACACCTACACACGTGGATCAGTTTTAATTTTTTGAGTTTTTGTGCCGTACGCACATGGAACTCCACATATAGCTATCCTTTACCTTCGGCGGATGAAGCAGCTTGTGAAACATTAGTTCACACAAAAGTGGAATACTCCGTGACTTCGCCTTCATTTGCTGTCATGTTTTGCTGCACTTTGCGCCAATGATTTAAACGCTGTTCCCTACTCATTCATTCATTTTAACGCCAAATCCTCCACGTTCTCCAAGCGAACCGCTTAATCATGACGAATAATTATATTACACAGAGCAGGACTAATCACACATAAGACAAATTCGCTCGTGAAAAACGTTTGCGTAACTACACATCGAATGGCGGTAACTGCCTGACATATTCCTATCGAGGCTCATTGAGCTAAATTGCTATTGCGTTGTTGCAGTAAATATTGGAAGAATGATGAATCACACACAACCCATAGTGAAAGTTGCGGGAAATATATTCTGCCAAGAAAGAGGGCAGGTTGTCCATTTTGAAGTTATATTCATCGGCTGAATTCGTAGTGCCATGTTAGTTGAACTTGAAACGGTGAGTTGCTAGGTTGAGTGGAAATAACGACTACAGACTACGGGTACATGGACAATGAAAATGGTATTTTGTTTAGAAAACTAAGTTACTACAAACCCTCGGCCGGTAGCCTAGAGTTAACGATATTGTCTTCTACGCTTGCTTCGCGCGGGTTCGAATACGTGTAGAAGTGGGCAGCCTCTCGGTATACTGACCCCAAGTGCGACTGGTGGTGGTCGCACTGTAGCGAAGCGCCGTTACGGCGTACAACTGACACATATTTTCATTACAAGCCATATCAAAATTACTTCACATTCTACGATAAGGAAGGGCATATACCAGTGAACCGGTCCATTCTTTGAGAAAGACCAGGCTAAACATACGAGAACAATTAAATGTCAATAAAATGGGTATGGTTTAGGAGAAACCAGTTCAGTATGAGCCACTAAAAGACCCTAGCATTACCTTTGGGTGAAACCTGTGAGGTTGCAATGGCTACTTAGTTTAACCTCGCCTTTATTGTTTCGGCTTAACTCCACAACAAAAATCCGCCCAACTTTACATACATAATCATAATCCTGTTCAAGTTAGTGATTTAGGATACAAGGAGAAGTCGTTAAGTCAATCGTAGCTCCACCAGCATTACAAGGCCTATTTTTCTCCAAGGCATGAGTGTGTGTGTCAAGACGTCAGAGCCCTAGATTGGATACTGGAATGCAAATATTTATGTATAATGAGCCCAATCAAGGAAGACACCAAATGTGAGCTACAAAGACAATAAGGAGAGACATATAAAAGTTCCCACCTACGGATGCGGTATAGTGTTCAGGATGAAGTGCGTCTTCTAAAAATAACATATTATTTAAACAAACAATCTCTTTTGCTGATTGGCGCGGTTTCTACCGCTGCATCCCAGAGGAGTTCATCCTTGTTCTATACCTAGTGTAATATTCTGTGGCATTTTAGCACGAATGGGAACTCAAACCGTTAATTTGTATCTCCCTTTCGCCCAATGGAATACCGCGGTTTTTCGGGGATAGCTATAGCTGTTGCATTTTACTTTGTTCGAGACATATCTGTGGTCAGTGGAAGATTGAGCCACTAGATTATCCTGCATAACATACGGGACTAGTGTTGTTAAGTAAGCTACCAATTTCAATCACCTTTAGATGGATACATGAAAAACACGCGAGCATTTTGAACACAATAAGCATTAACACATTCAATAGCGCACTATTAAATGATCTCTCATTTACTTACAACCCGCATTTGAATTTCAAGTTGCCATCGACAACACCTGCTACATTTACTGGCACTGACCGGCTGGGCAAAGACCTGCCTTGTGCAATCTGAGAAAGATGAACGAGTGAAGGCCGTGATAGGAAGTGCTACTGAAAACCACTGCCCATAGAATTGTATGAATATATTTCGCCTTTCGGTTATTCGGAAATGCGAAGTTAAGTTCATTTATATAAGCGACCTGTCGAATGCCCACTGTGCTGTCATTTAGCACGCTATTTGTTCCTAAGATGTATTCCAGCCATCCATAATGCTAATCCTTCCGTCAAAAGCAAAAAGCATGGGACCAACAGCGGCCAAAATAATTCCATGAATTCATTCTATCAATACTAAACTTTCATCCATCCTAACGATACCTGATTGTATACGGCGACTAACAGTAAATGCTCGCATGACAGCTGATACTTGACTATGCATGTCATTTTGTGGGATGGAGAAAGCTCTTTGTTGGTAAGATTTACGATTCTTATCACCATGCCTCTGATTTCATCGCAGCAAACTTGATGCTGCCACCACATTTAAGCTACGCCATTCACACGTTGTCGAGTATCTAAAGCCGGCAATAAACTATTCCACCCAATAGCATCGTTTGGACGGAGATGTTGCATAGTAACTTAAATAACCCTGTATAAAAATTACGTTGCCCACAGAAACTTTATTTTGAAATATGTGTATTTCACTAAAAGATGTCAGCAATATTTCTATATCTATGGACATGTCTATTGTTAGCGTTGTTTTTTCGCCTGGTTAACTAGCACTGAAGGCGCTAAGAGACGCAGAGGAAGTTAGCGCGTTTCACGGTGTAACCTCACCCAGATGGGTCGCATTTTGTAAAACGTTCGTCACTAGTGTTGCCAATGCCTGAAACGTAGCCACAACACAAACTGATGGGCTACCAGCTGAAACTGACCATGAAATAAAGCCGGTTGGAATGCAGCCGAAATTCATGTTCTCCCAGATTTACTGGAGCCTTGATCGTTCTTTCGGCTTTTATCAAACTTGTCTTTCGGGGCCAACCCTTTCCTCGCATGGCAGTGGAGGATAAGTCGCGCTATATCGCAGTTAGCTTGTAAATCATGACGGTCCGAAGCTGTCCCCTGTGGCCCAGTGGCATCAGCTGCTGACTGGCGGTTCAAGCCGCTGGTGGTCACGGTTTCGAATCCTAACGGATCCGATGGATGCTCACTACTGACGATGCCCAACAGGCTGAAACTGCAGTCTAGTGCTTTTCCGGGCATGTGGACGACTATCTGATTTGGAAACTGGCTGCGATGTATCTCACATAATTTATCAAACAAACCTATTCCATATGTATAGTCAAACCTATCCAAAGCGACCACTCAAGAAACCGACCAAAAGTGATCAACTTGGGCAGGTTGTCGGCATATGCAGGTTCATGCGGAGGCGATCCTACTTATGATCAAATCCACACGTGTGCTTAAATTTCAGATCGCGAAACAGAGCTGTAAACCGACGGATGCTACAATCATATTTAGGTTCCAATTAAAGCAACATCATTAGTGGCGTATAATCTGGGTTATATATTTGATAAAAGTGCCATGAAGTTACAGTTTATGAGTCAACATTTTAAAACCCGTCAGTAAATCATGGACACCAAACAGCTTTGGAAACATCACATACACACAATTTCTATTGTGATTTGCATTTTCTAGCAGAGGGAAAAATAGCAAGTAGAGTGGTCTGTTTCTGGGCAGTAAAATGAATGATGAATTTAGTTTTTCCCTCAAGTTTACATTAATTTTAAGCATATCAGTGTGTCCGACTTGTATTGTCTAGTCGCTCAAAATTTTAACAGACCCCTGTGCGTATGTGAATGTATGGGTTTTCAGAACATTTGTAGTACACTGTTTCTACTCGTCCTCTGATTCAATATTCATATTCTCAACTGCTAAGTTTGATGTAGCAGGCAGATTCCAGTTTATTCCTGTTGTGTTACAGGTTTGGAGGTAAAAATTAACCATATGGCTGTCAGTCACTCGGCAGCCAAACAATCCTTTGAATGGGTATTCAAAGCAATAGAGGTTAAATGAGGTAAAGTTTGCTTGCACATCTTAGATCTAGTTTGCTTTGCACTCTCATAATCTAGCTTTGCAGGATGAAGAAAACCCCAAGTTACAAAGCATAGGTATGGTTGAATTATCCACCACTTTATATGCGGCAGTTATCCAGAACACGACGTCAATAAATTTACCCGTTTCATGAGTTCAGTTCCGGAGATCTCTTTGTGCGATTCCATGATCGTAATAAAATACATATGTTATTAGCTAAACTTCCATTTAGTTGCCAGCACGCCATGCTGGTCGTGGGGTTGAAGTAAAACATTAGGGTTTATTGGCAGTAAATGCAATTTGACGTAAAATAACTGGGATATGGGATGTCAAGTTGCATTGTAAAAAAACAGTGTGATTTGCATTGTTCTGCATTTGCTGTAAAAAAATTGAAACCAGTAGTCGAAAGCGGCGACAGTCATCCAAGCCTTAGTATTATTTTTGTAAACTGCTTTTAAGTTTGCTGGCTTAGATTTCTACAAATTCGAGCTTTGGCTGAATTGCTAATCACAAATCCGGTCCTCGCTCCAACAACATGATAGTGAAGAGCATAAATATGATAGGCGCGTTGTTGTTTTTCTAACCTGCACACTTCTTACTTTTGCGAAAAGTCCTTTATTCTACGTCATTCTGAATAACAAACCAGGATAATTTACATTAAATATGTCTTGAGCTGCCTGGCCGAAACATATTTCTGGTAATTTTGTTGTGCATTCGGATGCACGTGTATACTTAAATCACTCATTTCGACCGAGTGCTAACCAAACACATGCATCGGACTATTAATGAATGCCTGCAGCCAACCGATTGGTACGTTAAATTCTGGGTTTTGCAATTCTTTTGCGAAATGCAGTGTTCGTTCTTGAATCATGGGTCCAGTTAATGGGACTTTTCTCGTCAATGCTGAATGACACCATTTCCAGTAAAGTGCGTTTATGTCTTCGCTACACGTCCTTCTGTTAATCTTTTTTTCAGTCTTGATGCGCTGGTCTCAAAGTCATTAAAAATCGCGGCTTTCCTCTTTAAAGATAAAATTTATCTTTCCTACTTTGTAAATGTTGCCGATGTTTGCGAACATTTTCCTTCTTGACTTGTCGAACTGCTGATATTCTTTCTTCCAACGGTAATGACGTTGGCTGTGCTGATTTGAAACTAGCCATTTTGTCCCTAATAAGATTCTTAACACATAAGCATAAAAACAAACATGAAAATGCATTAAGGATGTACCTCAACAGTTTATATGCTATGTGCTGACCACCGACAGTAAACATATACACACATAAAGTGATAGCTACAACATTGGCGACTATACAACACTATCACAAACCCAGTGTGCGCGAAGGGCGTCCCGCGGCTATTGTATTGGGTAACATGGCTCTATCCCATTAGTCAACTGCACAGCACATATCGGGATACATGCGTTAGTTACATAGGGTGTCGTTGGACAAGTCTGGTGTTAAGGCAGTGTTACCGCTTGTTTGAGAATAAACTAGTGTTATTGGGGATTACGCAATGTAAACTGGTCAATTGCGACAGCAGAGGTATTAGCAAGCATATGGGAATCGAATAATGTGACACAGCAGTTCGCGATCCTGACCAATAATGAATCAGTGCACAGCAATTGGTGTGATTTATAAAGCAAATATAACATCTTGCAACGAACGCTAAGCTATTTGGGCCATACGGTGTCAGACTTTCAAGACACCTCTGCTCGCAGTCATGCTAGTGGTAGTCGCCTTGAGCAGGTTAGAACGACTGGTGACCACAAAAGCGTGGTCGCGGCTGCGTTAGACTGGTGGACGCCGCAGACAGTTTAGGAACAATAACCCAATGTAGGAAAGTCGCTGATGATATTTTTGACTGGTCTCCATAGGCAGGTGATCGTCATGGCAAGTTGGACTGTGTTAGTCTAATCGTATTCCTCTCATCGAGTGGCTGCAAAATGCAGCTATATACTGCGCCCAAAAACAACCATGTAATCGGGATAAACGGATATACAAATGTGTTAAGGTTATTGTGTGAGGATCGAAGATGCAATTTTCAATTAATTGTAAGATTTTTCTAATTAATCTAGTTCACACGAACCATCCCACGAGATTGGTTAATATTTGACTATTTTTTCCACGTATATCCTGTTGTTCCATTGTGCAGAATACCATGTGTATTTAACTAGCTGTAACTTTCCTATGCCTGTCAAACCTTTTTGACGAGAATAATGAACTAATTTCTTCTACTTCTATAATATTTTGTATTGTTATTAGTAGACTAACTTTGGCAAGTAATTGATGTATACTGCTCGAATTTTTCTTGTTGTCTATCTCCAGCTTCTAAGCAGCAAATATTTTTAATGCTTTCTTGGAAAAGCAGAATATTTGTCTTCTTCACAAAAAGATGGCGAGGACATTATTTTCAGAACTGTTGTTTGAGTTGGCTAAGCATCAGTGCAAATCCAGCTAAATTAAATGGAATATTAATTCCTTGAATATGGAGCCTTAAGGCCACTTCGATTGATCTATGACAGACTGAATCTTACACATTGAATAACGATGAGTGCAAAATAGTATTCATAGGGAACTCGATAACGAAAAGAAAGCAATTTTTGCCATATCAATTCATACATTGCGGAGGCAACTTCGGTGGATTCGCGGTGCATGAAATGCTGCGCAAATTGCAGAGTTGAAACAGCTTTCCACGGATGTCAACACGAATGGCGAACATCTACTTTCCATATGTAATTTAGCGCAGTTCATTCCATTTATTTCAAATAGATGTTGACAACATAAGACGACAATACACACCGACGAGCCTGAAAGCCTCGAACCACCAAGTGACATAATGTTCGCTGGAATAATCAGGACTCACAAGGATCAAACAAATCAGCTACTTAGCACCATAACAAACTTGCAAAGTGATTCAATTTCGCCTCTGTCATTTGCTGACATCCTCTCTTTCTTTGTTGCATACTTGTCCGTAGGCTGGTAAATGCAATCAAATCTTGCCCCTGTCAGGAGCGAACAAATCTTAGGGCCCCATGCTCGTTGAGACAGCACCTGTTCACTGTGATCTTGATAAGCTGCTTTCAGCGATCAGCTGCTATCCAGCTCACCTGTGGTTAATGCATTTTCACCCTTGTTATGACACTGAGTTAGTCCAACGGAAGATTTGATTGGCATCGCATGCAAATGCGTGAAGAAATATCTGTCAAATAATCAAATTAGCCCGTCGTAAAATTGGATTAAACCTAGGAATAGAAAGTCTGCTATGGACAGATGCACAACATGGATTCCACACCAAAGCGGCCCATGGAACATTGGATAAAATACAGAAATATACAGCTGACGACAGCCAGAAATGCAACCCAAACTACGCAAAAATTGTCCCATTTCACTGAGAACCATTTGTAGATATGAACTTAAAACATTTCAGCCAACGCAAAATATTTCTTTCTCAACTAATATAAAAAAATGTTTCCTCACCGCAGATTAACATCCTAACAGCATGAAATGATCATTTGCTAGTTGGCACTCGAAATTAAATCAGTTACAAAGCGTTGTACGCTTACTAAGCGGCCAAACAATCTACCATTTCCTGGCAATTATTTTGCATTTTGGCCAGCATGCTTGTTTAAATACATGAGATCAATAGTTTAAAAAGGCATCACATATGTAATCGCATACAATTTTAAAACTTCATCCAAAGTGCTTATTTTTCACAATCATGTAAAAATGGCGAAAGTCATGCGAGTTAATAGATTTAACTGGCTCATCTGTCGATTGAAGAGCTCCATCGCCCATTCTACTCCGTTGCTTACATGTTCACGTCAAATGTGCAATTGTATTCTGGTGACATTACCAAAAATGCAGCGAGGTTACAATATTATCTTCACAACACTTGACGGATAACAGGGACTATCAATTTGTTACCCATATTCTAGGTAAAAAGAGGATGAGAATTGTAAAATGTCTGGCATAAACTACTGACGA
The DNA here is from genome assembly GCA_944474145.2 of Dicrocoelium dendriticum. Classification (NCBI taxonomy): domain Eukaryota; kingdom Metazoa; phylum Platyhelminthes; class Trematoda; order Plagiorchiida; family Dicrocoeliidae; genus Dicrocoelium; species Dicrocoelium dendriticum. Next base: position 29,625 of record CALYDF020001401.1, read on the forward strand.
CTGGCGGAGGCCAAATAATGCGGTGCCAATTGCCAACTGCTTCAAACTAAATTTGACTTCGTTAATTCAACTTTGTTCACAACAAGGCCGTGTAAAATGATCACGCAATTTAAATGTGCTTCAAGTTGGCTTAGGTTAAATCTATGAATTTTTAATCTGGAAGGCTCCGCCCAAATTACATAAATTCTCTTGGTGAGTAACAGGGGGTTATTGCGTATTTGTACAAAGTACTTGCAGCTGGACATAAGCAGACAGCCACCACATATTCATATAAGCGTTTGAGGGCTGTTTCGCCTCTTTGGGACTCCTCAGTAGTACGCTGAATTCTGACAGATTCGAACCCACGACCTTACTGTTACGAACCAGCTACTTATGCCACGTAACTATAGCAGCTAACCATACTGTGAGTCTATGCCGCAGCTCAAATGTGATTTCGCTTTAAATGAAGATGAAGCTTTTAAAATGGTTAGTTATTTACAATAGTTTGAAAAACGCACTGAGAAGACGAACGTTGCTAAGTGAAAATATTTCTAATTAATACGTCCGTACCTTTAAAATAACTGGAAAATCTTTTTATATATGTCATTGGGCATGCACAATACATGGATTTGGCATTAGGAACACGGCAACCAATGGTTGCATACTAGTTGCTTTTGGACGCAGAATGCTGCACTGATTCGGTTTGTCGTGACGGTATCAGTAAATCGGAATGGGCGTGAATTTTATAACACAGCAAGATCCGAGAGCGTTTGCAAACAAATTGCCAACCTCGGTGATCACGTGAGCTCCAGGACTAGCAACGCGAGCTAGTAGCCCAAATTCTATACACATTATGGCAGTATTTTTGCCTTTCTGGTAATGGGTATGGATGCACATGGTTCTTACTTTCGTCCCAGATTAACACTGCTATGCAGCCATCAAATTCTTGAGTACTGCTGGACGACTGTTAACTAATTCTTAGTATAGTCAGAAGTGAGAATTATTACTTCAACATGTAAGTCAAGAATCAGCGATTTTTCTCATACTAGTCAATGTTGCATATGACAGAAATGGCTAGGCAAATGATTGCAATATATACTACAGCCTACGCACACAAAACATTTAAGTATTATCCAGCGAAATGGTAACATTATACATATGAATTTTGGTCCCGAAAAAAGTAGCATTGTTTGTGTGTATCGAAAGACGAGAGCAGCATTCCAGTGCGGTGGGGTAGTTCGACCCATCAAAGTTTTACAAATGATGAAAATCTACGTGATGCCCCACTTGGTGTAAAGGATTTAGGTCTAACGACCTTGGCGCAAGTACAATGCTGTTACACTCGAAGCACTAAAACGTACGACGACCAAAATCGCTAGATGAATGTTTCACCTCTTAGCAACATAGACTGCAAGCCCTAGACTTATACAGAAACGAATACCGGCCAATCCAAGGAGATTTTGTTGTGGCATAAGAAATGCTGACTAATCTCAACAGGCTTGTCTCTGTCCGTGCAAATCAGGCATAATACCAAACTTGCAGGCAACCACTTAAACTAGTCACATATTATAGTCGACATGCTGGCCGACAAAACGTGTTCTTCCTTCGCTTATAGAGAACTTGAAATGCTCATACTACTCAAGATGTTTTCGCCCAAAACCTAACGAAATTCAAAAAAATAGTTTAAATTCTCCTCATATACTACTTGACATCATCCGTTCAATTCGGAAGATGGAAACGCGCAAACTTGTGCTCATAAGCCATCTACGTTGCGCAGAGATGAGTAGACTAGTAAATGCGTCCATGTGAATAAATCAGTTAGTCTCCACAAACCAGAATATTCCCTTTATTTGTTACTTTGAACAATCATTTTATAATCCCCACTCCGATTTTTCTAAAGACTTGCTAATTAATTGCTTTTTTGCCTGTTATAAATCACCGTTTAGTACTCAGTGCACAAGTAACTGCATGTCTCATTGTATTTCCGCAAAATTAAAAGGGTTTCCAAGGCATTCTCGGATGTCAATTGCAGTTTGAATGTACCGAATGTTAATGAGCTCTGTACAACTTCAAACAGCTTAGTTCAGGGGCCATATTCAACAGCTTTTCTTCATCACAAATTCGCTAAGTATTGTAGGATGAAAATAGCGCGATAACTCTCAAGAAACTAAATAAGGGGCCAGAAGGTTAGATAAATTATAGCTATTTATACTTTGGCGTTATGCTGCTATCGATATTCATGACTAATTCCTAACTACCATCTGCTTAATGCGGACAATTGTCCGTTGAGCTGGCTAGACGGTTAGGAGAATATCAATGGACCGGTTGCAGGGTAACACTGATTTTGTCCGCTTTCGCCCGCCAGACAGCTTAATCAAAGGAACCACCGCATCAAACTCGCCTTTGGGGATAGAGAAAAGCGCCGGCAATACATGGTGATGCCATTTGTGCTCTGATCCTGAGCTGCTTCACAGAAGCGTAAACAAAGTTCGTTGGGCTGAGCGCAATGCCTGCTCTGCACAGAGCATGCGGGTCAACAAAAACGGCAAAAGAGACGGCCAATTTCTTGGATAATATTTAGCATTAACTTTTAAGATATACATTAATCTTACACTCTGCCTAGGCGGATCATATCACTATAAAATTTGAGCACCTATTTTTACAACTACAAATATACTGGGGCGATTGATGTGCATGCACGAGTACAGCTCCGCTAGTGCAGTCGGTTTTCGAGCGAAGCAGGGAATGTTGCTGCTATGATCTTAAACGAACTGCTGAAAATATTACTCCAACCATTTTTAATCGACATACACTTCCCCACGAAAACACTAGTTCCGGCTATCTTCACGGTCAGTAGACCTATTGCAGTTGAGGTGGTATTAGTGTACCAGAGTAGTAAAAAAATATTCAGACTGGTGCAACAATGATTTATCCTTAAATGATCCTATACTACGAACGTCTGATAGAATCAGTAGGCCGCACGAAGTTTGTGCACGCTAGTGCAGGAGTGGATCTCGCCTGTCAGAAATCCTCAACAGTATCCGACCGTCTGGACTATCGCACTCACCTGCAAAAGCATCAGAATTATGGAATTTGTGATTTGGTTCTAGACTTCATAGACGACTTTATCGTTCAAAGTTGCCTGAATGTGAGGGTACGTAGCACCATATACGAACAAATTGGACGTAAGTAATGCGTAGCTCTGGGTCCCGTACTTTGGTCCATCCAATTCATGGTCTGCATAAATAAATTTGCGCAGGTGCTTCTTTCAAATTTCCTAATATTGCCATTGATATAAAAATCACGAAGCCCTACAAAGTGACCTGGAAATGCATGCACAAGTTCATGTAGAACTTGCTCCATTTTAACGTCGTAAAATGAAAAGTTATCATCATTTGCCAGTAGAATACTCACAAATACCAACTAGGGCCACAAATTATATAGCACGCCTCCCATGCGTGCGATTGTGGCCATTCTTATGCAAGATGATCTTGGCTGCTTTAGACATCTGAAAATGTTTCAAAAGGAGCAAACCAACCTGTCGACCTCTTTGTTATAGCGGTCAGGATATTCGTTACCTCAGTATTTCAGAACAGGCTTGGTGCGCACGTGATGCCGCATGCGGAATACACTATCTAAGCTTTGTAACCTTTGCATGAAAACCACTCCACCACACCCGATAATACCAAACTCAGGACGACGAGTTAGGATAATAATTTGTCCCACCTTTCATTGCGAGTCAGCAGAAAAAGTTATAGTGTAGGGGAAGAACATGCCGTGTTAGCTAATAAAATCCCTATCTATAAACCTTTCCTTCAACGAATTATGTGAATTGTAAATTGCATTAGAAGCATACGTTCCGTCCAATTTATTCGACGAAACGTTATTAATGAGCCATTCAGGATGTAGTCATTAACAATATAGTACTTCATATCACTCGTACTTCCGGGTGGTCTGTTTGGGAGCATACTTGGGCTAACTTTCATCAACTCCAGAAATCGATTTAATGTGTTCGATAAAAGCAATATTTCAAAGTATTGATGTGACCTCTATTCATGTTTTGCAAGCTCATGAACCTTTCTAGTTGTGTTAAATGAAGGATAATCACTGTGTAAACATTCAGAATTGTTACACATCCGTTTCCAGTAGTAACGTTATCCGGTACCTCAAAGCCAAGTCTGCAAGTCGGCCCGAATAAATCTGAAACATGGCAGTGTGTGCAACACATAGAAAACGGTGAGAATGGACGTTATCGGAATGTATACATTCACATATTCACCAAGCTTTTGCGCTAATTATTGCTCTGATATAAGTAGTGAGCCAAAAAAACAGATTGTGAAACCACACCTTTATTTCGAGAACAATGAGATCTAATTTGCTTCTAACTCGCCATACACAAAGCTATCTGAATAATGAAGTGAACATGCCATAAGGGATGTTTCTGAAACGAACCATTACTTAACTAATTCCATATGAGTAAGGCGGAGGCGGCTTCCACTGGGCTGTCACTCGAGAAACAAAACAGTTCGTGCATATTTGTAACTGTTACATGACGGAAACATGACGCGTACAACTACCTTGTTCACACATTCGCTTGAATGCACCCGACATGCAACGAAAAAATGAAAGTGACATACCTGTTTATGGTAGGTTGTATCATAAGGTCGGCAGTTTTGTTGCTACGAGAGGACACACAACTCATTATTTGAGGGTAAAAGTCGAAGGAAGTTATTTAATTAACAGAAGACAAGCGTTCACAAACACTGCTATAATCAACAAGACTCCTGTTTGCTAATATATTGGTTGTTTCGCACGAAGAATTGTAGATTGCAAGTTAGAGCATGGCCGTTGACCAATGGCAGTAAACATTCATAATATAGAATGCAAAAATCTCTGCCCTCAACCTAACCCTATCGTTATCATTTTGAAGAGATGGATTACTACGATTGCTACTACGGATGGTAGAAACTTCAATCTAAGCCACAGTTTAACAAACAATCCCGGCCCAGTATTTTTCCTTGACAATCTGCCATGCTTACAACCAGATGGTCAATTGGTACGTTATCTAACCCACAATTTCTGCTTATTTTTTGGATTATCTTGATATTGGATTGCAGCTTAGCAACTAGGAACACTTGAATCCGATGACCGTTATACTTGTTCATAAGTGAGATTCCATTGCAGAAAAGCTGGTACATTTGTCTTGTGATAAAACTAAGGTTGTTACTTTAGGTTCCTCATTTCAAAGTTAAATAAAACTCTGCACAAGGGCACCGACATCTTTGTAATTAGCTCATGGCTTATTTTAGAGATACAAGCGAATTAAATTCCTAAGATAGCATTTTAACCAGGCATTTCTTAATTGATTTTATGTTATGCTTGCGTTAGCAAGGCTGTCGTTAAAATCAGCAAGTTTCTTTGTAAAGCATCTGCTGTTTGCAGCAACGAACAAGGTAATTGGAACCCATTTGATATCTACAAAATAGCGTCCGCAAACAAAGAAGTTTAATAAGAATTGGGGAGTGTAATTATTGAAGTATCTGTTATATGGTTTACCCGGGTGATCAACTTGCTCGAACACTTAATTACTTGCGCATCATGTCACTGATATACTCGTATCTCTATACATTTGCTGCTGTCAACTACACACGCCCATTTCGTCACCACCTCAGCAGAATTCCCATCGTCCCGGTACAGCGTTTAGAAGACATCACCAAGAATTATTCTCAAAAACTACTTGGTCAGTAAGCTGAAACTTCGCGTAATGACCGCGATTGTTAACTAAATGCGGTTAACAGGAAAGAAAAGATTTTCTGCACGGCCGTAATATGGATGTCTTTGGATATTCAACGATGCTACATCACGCGTGATAATTTATCAACGTCAGTCAATAATATTCTCCTGGCCCAGTGATCTTCACCACGAATTGTTAGCATTTGTATTATTCTTTAAGTCCCATAAATTTAAGCCTGAATGCGCACAGTTGACATTTTCCGAAATAAAGAAACAGAGGCCCGAAACGTTTCCGGAAGTGTCTAGGCTGTCTAGCAGAGTTAAGATGTAACGAACTGTCCAGTATAGTGTTCAAATCACCAGATGAAACACTTGAAGGCACTTCGGCCTCATGACCTGTTCTGGGTAAACTCTATCCTAGGAAACATAATATTTTGACACTCCTACAAGATTTTTATGCATACACAGTATTCTAACGCTTGATTCAGCCATAAAGAAACCGAATCAAACAACTGATCTGTTTTAGATATTAATTAAATGCACACTGTTAAGATAAAGCGGTAATCGAACAAAGACCGCATCAGTAGGCAAGACGTCCTTAGTCATCTAATATAGGTATACTGCTTAGGCCGGCAGCAATAGCCATTCCAGATCGAGGTTTCATCTTGTTAACTGTGTTAGTAAATCCACAATGAATGTTACACAAATGAATTGATTGGAGATTTCTACTCTCTGTAAATTTACTTGCCTTCATTATTTAATCCATAATCAAAGGCGAAGGGTTTGCTTCAATTTCAGTTTTATGAAACCTACGGCTGTTCTCGGAAAAAGTAACCTTCATCCACTAGAATGAGGTAGCTGTGCTCGAAGTCACAGTGAACATTTCGTCATCGGTATACGGATCATGATTGGTTTCTCCAACCGAGGGAATATTTTGGATAGGTGCAGTCAACTGATATTATAGGGTCACAAACCCTTAGATTATCCACATGGATAGGCTTGGAATGCATTTCCGTGCAAATTACATACTTGTCGTGACGTTGATCTATATTGTGCTCATCCCAGCGCGAAATCCAACTCAGTGAATATCAGCGCTGCGTCGACCTTCCTGGCATTTATCTGTGTACCAAACGTCTTGCGTAAAGCAAGTTAGGATATTCAAGCGCGTAAAAACTTGTTCTAACAATCAGTCGCTTTACTTATATACCTCGCCACAGTGGCGACTGGTTGCACGATAAGGCAGTGAGCGGCGGGGCGAGTAACTGTGCAAATTCACGCTCTCCAGGAATGAAGGATTACCAAAATCTGTGTGGATTTGTGCATGATATTAGCACCATCGCATGTTGAATCTGCTGTTGAGATGAACCAAGTGAATCCCCAATATCCCTTGGAAGCTCTGTGGATGAGGTCAACAAGTGAGGTGCATTTATTCTGTAGAGTTCAACATACTTGATGGATGAAGATCAAAGCTCATTTTAAATAATTCTTTTATATGCATAGCTAAATGAAATCGTTAGTTTCACTTATGCTTCATTTTGTATCGTTCCTACACTTACGTAGAGAGCAAAGTCAACAAATTCCCTCCTACTGGTGTTATTTACTGCTGTGCTTATTTTACTAGAATTGAATTAGAATTTGCAATTATATATCCATATATATAAAGCGAATATTGTATGTTACACACACTTGTTTTCATTATTAGGTAAACGAGAATCCTCAACTACACTGGTATGACTTAGTTGTCTTTACTGCTCCCATTGAATTCGCAGCTGACTGATATTCCATTTGATATAACAGAGTATATTCGACATTTTTTGTATAAACGAATGGGGCTATCGAACATTCTGTCTCCCTGCGTATGAAACAGTTCACTACAGCCAATCTTTCAGGGCGTTGGAATCTTTGATGAAGCCGTGGATGAGGTCAAACCTATGATATCAGTAGTTCTCGTGATGATGCACATGTGTCTCCTAACGTTAGATTCATCCCACATTTTACCAGGTCATTGTTTTCTGCTACCCGTCGTATCACTGAAGATCTGCCGGTGGCACATCCATCTAACTACCTATTTGTTAGCGTATCCGTGAACGTTTAAATTTTCACCATATCTAGTGCAAACTATTCACACTCGCCGCGCAACCGCAGCGTTGCTTCTCACAATGTCGAACTACTATCCGTATCATCTAATGTAGGCACGAATATAAGGGTAAAATAACCGTCCGGCGAATTATACGATGCAGCTTTTAATAAGGTAGGAATACGGCGAAATCTTCGGGATCACTATAAAATTGTGGATAGTCGCCATAGTCGTACAGAACGATTACACTGAAATTGGACGGCTCTGGTTATTCGATACAGAAGCAAGAATGCTTGGTTTATTAACCAATAAATAAAGCAACTTTGGGATTAAAGCTGTCAATATCATTTACCGAATACCTGGTATTTGCTTTGACACCTACTAACTGATGTGTTGCGAACTTCCTAGAGATTTATTGCCTGCTAGCTGAAGCTTGGGATAATAATTCAGCGACCAATATTTGATTGATGAATTGCGGACATAAGTGCTGACTAAGATTAAAAGGTTGGCGGATTTACATAAGTCTGCTCATTGCAGGTGATTCTTCTGAACCAGCATACCCTAGTGTTTTCTGTCTCTTATTGCAGCTATAACTGATTAGCTAGCTAGGAGTTGTTTCTCATTGGAATAAACTTTCACAGAAATCTGACCTACTTACTGTCACATTGATTCCATAAGCTGTGATCAGCACATTATCCAACAAAAATTTTATGATGTTTGCGATATTTCTGCTGAGCGCTGATATGGGAACAGTTACAACCATTGTATCCCAGTGAGAAACTTGATGAAAGGTCACAGTACAAGTGTTTTCAGTTGTTGAATTGCACAGATAAGTTGTTCTAGCGAAATAAGATATTACCTACTATTAGCGTTGCATGTCAACGCAGCTGTATCCGCTTCGTAAAGGCATTCAAGGACTTAAAGCATTAAGAAAAATGTTACCAGTCAGTGATGAATATCACCTGACCAGGAGAAAATCATTGACAAACTTAGAGAAATTATCAGGCATGATGCAGCGCCGCTGAATTCCCAACGACTTGCACGTTACAGCCGTGCGGAAAATCAAACTTTAGCTAACAATCTCTGTCAGCAACACAGTTTCATCTCACAGACCAAGATCTATTTTGAGAATAAATCATGTTGATGCCTTTCAAACTTTGGAATGGGAGAGAGTAATTCCAATGTCAGTTTGACAAAGCGGGTGTGTGAAGGTGATGGCAACAAATGTATGAAGGTATGAGTACATTTGTGATATGATGCGCAAGTTTTGGGTATTCAACTAAGTTGAACTCCCGGATAAATCATACGATATATACCTGAATAATTGCGCCTTTTCAATTCCTATTAAACTTCCTTGTTAGCGGACGCTACTTTGTAGATATAAATTGGTTTTAATTAGCTTGTTTGTGGCGGCAAATAGTAGATCCATTAAAAAGAAACTTGCCGGTTTTAACGAGAGTCTTGCTAACGCAATCATAACAGGAAATTTATTAATAAATTCGTGGTTAAAATGCTTCGCTTTTGAATTTAATTCGCTTGTATCTCTAAAACGCCATGAGCTGAGGACAAAAATGCCCTTGCCTTTGTGCCGAGTTGCATTTAATTTAAAATGAGAAGCCTAAAGCAGAATCTTAGTTTTACCATGCACAGAATGTGCACTGTGTTCTGCAATGGAATGTCACTTATGAACACTTATACCGTTCGTCTGATTCACATGCTCCCGGGCGCTACGTAATAATGCTTAAACCAGATTATTCAAATGTGAGCAAGAAAATTGCGGTTTTTGGTTCACAGACCAACCAAACATCTCGTTGTAAGCATGAATGGCTGTCAAGCGAACATACGGTACTTGGGTTGTTTATTCATCAATAGCTTATATTGATGTTTATGCCATCAATAGTGGCAATCTAAGTATTCGATGTCTTCACAAATTTAACGATAGTGCGCCGGGTAAGCCTTATGATAGAGCCAGCGATCTACTCATTCTACTTCTGTATGTTTACGGCCATTTCATGTCCTACCACTCAATCTTCAATTATTCGTCCTAAACAACCCATTTGTATTCAAACAGGAGACATGTTCACCGAAGCAATATATTGTTAATGTTTATCCTCTGTTAGTCAAATGAGAGGCCCATCGACATTTGCTCCCGATGAAGAATTGTGTTTTCTCTCATAGCAACCAAATACCTACCTTAAGGAATCATAAAGAACATGTATTTCACTCTTCATTGTTTCGTTGCACGCCGGGGTATTTAAGAGAATGCTTGAGCTAGGTAGTCGTACGGGTAATGACTCCGACACGGAAAAGTTACAAATATGCACGAAGTGTCTTGTTTCTCTAGTGACAATCACAATGTAGACGCCTTCGGCTTTGTCATACGGAAAGACCGCGTTCTATTTTTTATGGCCATAAAGAATTTACTGCATTCCGATTTGAACCTTACGACAACTGTGTAGGTTTTGTAAATATGATTGACAGAAGACGTCCATCCTTCCAGCACAAGCTGAAAATGATGGTGTTGAAATAGAAGAATCATACCTAGTTTTCTTTCGTATCGCTGGTCTCTTCTTTCGTGCGAATCTTGGTGGTAATCACGTTAAACATTTCACATTTATTATGGGCACTCAACTTGTAGTTTTCTTATCATAATTCGTCTGCTGATAATAGTTTCATCGGAATTCAAGGTGTGGTCGAGGTGGATCACCATCCTCGTTCGCAGTGTTTTTCCACTAGAAATCTAAATAATATTGAACGACATGTACACGTAACCTTTTGAGATTGTTCATTAAGCACCTGTTGCTTAGAGTTGGTCTTAACATGAAAAGTTACTTTGGTGCTTTGGCCACTGGAGTTAGCAAGCCTAAATACATAATGGTCCGGTGAAACAGTTTTTCAGGCGACAGCACAAAAACACACTACGTGACGACGGGTCTGCAAGATTTCCCACCGATTCAATGTACCTTCACTGAATTGGTACTCAAAATTAGTGAATAGTAGATAGGCGGTTCGCGATAAAAGTGCTGAATTTAATGGATAATTTTATGATGCAATACCACATCACGAAAAATCTGTCCAAATGGAAGAAAACTCAAGTGCAGTATTTGAACCTCAGAACACGTCTGTAAACAAGCGAATGGCTAGCTTGGCTGCAGTTAGTTCTAGCCTCAAATTGGACACGGATTTCAAAGAAGCGACTGTGGATTTCGCGTGTACCACACAAAACGCCCACTAGTGTCCATATTGGCGAACGGTGCTTATTCGACCGCTACGTAATCCTATTGTAAAGCGTCGGAAAATATATGCAGTTGTAGTGGCTGTGTTTAGTGATTGTCTCCAAATTACTTCGCTCGGTCCTGTCCTTTATGTCAGCCAATTCTTCCACACTAATTAGTCTGCTAGCAAGAGTGGCTGTTCCTAACCGAGATTTCTCTTCACAGTTTCTGCAGGCGGAACATTGCAGGTATGTTATTAAGAGCAACTAACCGAAGGGTCGTACAGATAAAGTTGACCTCGTCTTCGGCACAGCATGCATGTCGAACCGGAACGACATCTATCTAGCCATATATCTAGTGTCGTTTTATATCTAACGTACAATGGACCGGTCTGACTTTCCCTTGGGGGTTAGTCGAATTTGAGCTCTCAGTAGATGGCGCCACCTCACGGAACTCAATGCTATTAGATGTCGAATTTTGAACTTTAAACTCTGACCTATCAAGCAGTTCACGAATTTCTGTCACAAACTGAACGGATTTAGGGACCTAAGACAATAGATTCAAACAGCCGTCAAGGTAAAATTCATATATGATGGTATTTGACACACTTCGATGGTATCGATTTCCCCAGTCCGCCTCTGTGCTACGCGGAGGGAAACTGGCACAAAAAGTGGAGGAAGTCGCTCCAAATGTGTGAGCGGTCATTTGGTACTCCGACGTATCAGTCGCAATTACTGTCTCCCAATCGAAGGAAACACAAAGCACCACGATGATTCTCTGGAACCTAAATCTGCATAGAAATCTCTATGTCCGCAACAACTGCGACTATATCGTTTCTGAATCCCATGGAAACTGCACTTGTCATCCGGTCCATGTAACAACCGATGGTTCAAATAAATGCCATTGTGTTTTATGTAGCGATGGAAAACAACTTTTCGGGATTTTGAGATTTACCACAAAGTTATTGGGTAAATTCCGCCTGGGGGCACAGATGGACTCCAATTGGTTGGACGCAAAGGTAACGCACACTACTTACTAATGCTAGCATATACGACTGCCGCGTACATCTCAGGGAAAGAGTGCTTAGGTTTCAGAGATTTTCGCAAAATTCTAATGGCTGTAAAGCCAACACAAAATCATTTGGCATATATACGTGCTAGTTGTGCCAGGGAAAAGCGATCTCAAAATTGATAACCTATAAAATGCAAAAATTTATGCGCAATCAGCAGTGCAACCTTATATTCCGCTAAGAATACATGATCTTTTGATTCCACACGCGGAAATTCACTCTTGTATAACTTACCCAGCCACTATTCAACGGACAGTTATTTGATTGGGGAGTGACCATTACCGACCCTTTTAAAATCTATTTAAGCTAACACTAACAAAACTCAAGCGGATGTAAAGACAAATATGAAGAGAAGATCTACGCCACATTATACATGTGTGGAGCCAATGCGCGATAAAACATTAGCAACGTAGCCGTCAGGAACGGGCCATCGATGAAACCTAGCCCGCATTTTACGCTTTCGGAGGACTACAAAAATTTGCCACCCCAGGAGAGAGGCACACGCAATACACCATGAACAATCACACGCAAACACTAAACACGTTAGCTAGAGGTGGGAAACACCTCAGCTACTGTGCCGCAATACATAAAAGACAAAACGGAATAAAATGCAACAGGCGCAATCCAGCTGAGCTACCGGTAACGGATGGGCATCGTTCCGGCAAGCAACCTGCCGCTACTATGCAGCAGAAAAAAATAATCTGCTATGCAAAAGTATAAAATGCCAAATGATAAGATCGTTTTTTGAACGGGAGCCTAAGATGGATGGGTGAGGCAAAGAAACTCAGAGCACGTACGCCACGGAGGTCGGCTCCTAATCATATCAAAATGTGTATCCATGCAAACGAGTTCATCGTCTTTCCGACCCCAACCAGGGAGCGGTGACACTCCAAATGAGAGCAGCTTTGAAGTGAAGGCCATCCTTCCTCTCGACCAAATCATGGCTTGGTCACCTCTCCTCGTCTTCCATCCACAACCCAGGGGCACAAAATCGTATATCGCGGGAGTCTGTGGGCTGAAAAGCGTAACACGTGTCCGAGCCATCGGAGCTTGGTGCGTGAAATGACTGTGCTGAGCCGTTCATTTCCTTTTCCTATGCCGTAAACAAGATGTCGAACACGCTCCTTGCCCACACGGTCTTCCCACCAGATGTGAGCTTAATTGCGTAGGCACCGGTGGTCGAAGGTAACTAGCCTCTTTATGTCCGCTGACCTAAGGGACCAAGTTTCACAACTGTACAGTGAGGTCGAACGTACAGCTGCATTGTACACTCTACTTTTCAGGGCCAAAGTAATGTCACGCCAGTGTCTTAAGTTGCGAAGGTTAGCAAAAGCGCCGCTAGCTTTTGCTATACCGTTCGTGATTTAATCTTCAATCCCACGGGCGTTGATACATCTTCCGGAGCAGTTGAATTTTTGCACGACTTATAGTTGATCCCCACCAAGGATCAGCGAGGGAGGAGGTCTAGGAAAATCTTTATGGAAAGCTTTGCAACTCTTTGGTGCAAATCAAAGCCCAAAGTGGCTGATAGCCAGTGATAATTTGTCTAGTGCTGCTCGAACCTTCTGGGAGCTGTCACAGTTTAGGGGAATATCCTCAGCATAATCCAAGTCAAGAAGTCGTTCACCTGGAAACTGTTGCACCCCTTCTATCCTCGTGTCCTGTGTACGCGATTTCCATGGGTTCGTCAATAGCGAAATTGTAGAGGAAAAGTGACAGCGAGCATCCTTGTCTCACACCACTGGATATATTGACTGATGACGACAGCTTGCAGTAAGCCCTCACTCTGTCTGAGGTAAGCGCGTATAACGAAGCGATAATATTTAAACATTTCACAGGTACACCATTCCTGAGTAAAACGTCTCAAAGTACACGTCTTTCCACCTAATTGAATGCATAGTTGATACCGAAGTACATGACAACGGTTGGCAGAAACTATATGCGACGGTGCCTAAACAAATGAAGCGAAGTGTAAATATAGTCAATACAGCTACGACCTCAACGAAACAAGGAGTGCTCTACACGAATATGGCTTTCAAATTGTCAGTCGGTCAATAAATGATGACAAAGGCAATTAATTTGGAGGCGGTGGAGATCAGACTGATTCATCTATGTTTGCCGCATTCTGATCGTCAGCCACCCTTGAAAATTAGGACTATGACCGAGCGGCTAGAGTCGGTTGGGAATGTTTCCAGCTCCCAAAGTTACACTAGTAACTCGTATAAATAATCCACAAGAGCAGGTCCCCCGGATTTGAAGAGGGCTGGATGAGGATCACCTTTTTCCGCGGCTTTAAATATCTTCGCCTGCGAGGTCTCATGTTCGACTTGTGAGCGAGAGAGTGGATTCAAATGAAGAGCACAGGGGTGGGGCGAGACATCTAACAATTCCGACCGATTAACTTGCCTTTCTAATACTCAGCCCAAAGCTGCAAGCTTGTTGACAAATTGTGGATAGGCTGCCTACTGTCGTCACGTTAGTTTCATTAACACCAATTCTTCTGCTGCCCGTTTCCCGTATCAGCTTGAATAACCTAGGATGGTTACCAAAGGCAGCGGCCATTTTCATCTCTGATGCACGGTGTGGCCACCAGAATTCGCGGTCCCTCTTCAGGCTAGCACGGAGTATTGCCCGGAGCTCTTTGCGCGTTTCATTGCGTTCGCTTGCAGCGGGAATATGCCGGCGAGCATTGATAAGTTCCAAGGACTGCAGAGAGACCCAATGTCCATGTTGGCGATTAGACTTATCACATAAGGATTTGCCTGCTGCTAGTATGGACTAGTGAATACGAGACCAGTAAGCTTCAGTTGTATACAGTGAGTGCTTGATCAACTCACATGTCAGCGTAGTTTGATAGGCATTCAGAACAGCTGGTTTTGCCACTTGGCTGGTGTCATTGTGCGCACAACGTCGTATTGGGCGTCCGCCAAAACGCATCCGCAAGTCAGCACATACAATGCATGATCGGTGACCACACCTCTGCTCCAAATCGAGCGACAGTTCCGGACACAACCTCTCCATAGGTAACTTATCGCAATTTGTTCGATTTACCTTCATAGCTGTTTCGATGCTGGTGGGCGCCAAGTCACCCTCTGGCGAGTTTTGGTTCCGAAGTTGGTGATCGCAAGAAAAAGTGAGCACTTCACACAAATGAAGTAACCGCTCAGCGTTACCATTAGGGGAACAACACCATGTTGGCCGCCAAGATGTAGTTCACCAGTGAATAATTTTAAAATTTGAGCGTTCAGATCCCCAACCAGCACAGTAGTGTCCGAGCTTCTTCTGTGGCGAAGGAGATCGTTCAATAAGCAATAGAATTCATCTTTTAAAGAATCATCGCTAGAGTTTGTAGGTACATAGGCAGCGAAGACGAACAGACACCTGTTAGTCCCGCGCGACCTCGAAGCTTTGAACCCGCCAGCGAATCTGATCGCACACAACTGGCTGTTGCTTGGAATCCAGTCGACCAGAGCAGCTTCAGCACGAGAACTCAAGTCAATACCAACACCTGCTTGGCCGGTGCTCAAAGCTTCATCGTCACCTGATAAACGCAATGAGAAAGTGCTGATGGTGTCACCTGAATCGGATGGCAGTGAGTACAGAGCTGGAGCCTTGCAGTCGGACCTCCGATAAGCAACAAATATCCATCGAAAGTGTCACTCATATTCGAGCAACTGCCGCTTTTTGACCAATCTGCAGCAATGTGCGTACACTGAGGCATGCCATTCTGAAGGATGATCGAGGGCTCCAAATGCAAGTTGATGAATTGGGCTTGGCCCCTTGTTTGGACATGGGCATGTCAAAAGGACAGGAATAACGCTTTGCTTTCACATCTGAGTTGAAACTAGAATTTGAAAGCCCAGCAAATCAAGCTGGGGGAGGGCCAAGGACTGAGGAGTTGAAAACAGGGGGGATAAAAGTTAAGCTGAAACGGGTGGGTAAGGGGGCCAATCCGTAGTAGGGGAAATAAGAGGATGGGAGGGCTTGAGCAGTAGCATACAAACCCCTATCCACCCTGCTCGATGCAGAAGATAAGGCACCGTTTAAATTCCTATGAGGTGGCCAGAGCTTCAAGGAACACTTTGAATAGAAATTCAATGTATTGCGTGGGTAGAATACTGTCAGTTTTATCAAGGCCTAGACAGGAAAACGATTAGGGTTCTCAACCAAAGCCTTTGATTCAGCAACCTGACCGCACGGCAGCGGGTTTGGCGTTGGGGTACAAGGAGTCTGTATTAGGGAATAAGGAGCCACCTCATTCCAAACTCCAAACTGGAGGACCAGGAGACTGAATTTGTCTGGCCTCTAACCGTTGCTCAATATGGTATGAGTGGCTCTGAAAGTGCAAAAAATCACCACAAACCATAACTCAATGGATCGCTGGGGCACACAAACCATCGCACCACGATAAGCTCAAGCCACATGAATAATAGTTCAGCTAATTTTTAAACATGCCTGATACATTGTAATCATGGCGGGATAAGCGCCGTTCTATAAGTCATTTCGGTTACACATGAGACATGGTACCCATCTCCTCTCGGTAGAACCGTTTTACAACACCAACACACTTTTCCAAGTTCTATTTATCGTTGCATATCCCCAACTTAGCCTCAACATTTAAATCACTCACCATTACTTCGGAATGAGCTGACCTCTGATTGCAGCTAAACAGTACGCGATAATGCAATCATCTGATAATGGGGGTCATTTTGTTCCTCATGGGCACCAGACTACCATTCATTTAGAAACCTAACATGCTATGATTGAGATGGTCTATAAATTCACAGGTTATTTTGTTGTCTTCGCCGGGTGTGTGCGGTACAGTGGAAGGAAAATAAGTCAGCTTGTTAAGTGCATTTTCAACGAGCAGCGGGTAAAATTTCCAAATGGACACTTAACTTGGAATGATCGACCGTTTGCACATCGTTCACTAAACAATTGCCAACGTCTGATCATGCCAAAACTGCACAAAACCCATGACGTGCAATGTATGGTGGAAGGCGCATTTACACACTGTTGAATGTGCCATACTGCGGGTGGCACTGTGGATGGGTTTGCACTTTCAAGGGATGTAACTACCAATGTACCGAAAGGGAAACCGTTCCGTAGCACCTAGCGCTCCTTGTGCTAACCGATAACTACTGATAACTACTGTCATACTACAACAAGTAAGTCTCACTGCGCACTGTCAGACGTTTTGTTTTCCAAACAGTGTTCGCACGGTTTTGCAAATGTTCAAGATTTGGAATGGCTGTCATCCAAGTAATCAAACGTTTGTGCATACAGATGTCTACTCCGCTGTGATCATAAATTGTTCGGTAACGACCTGCATCGTGCGTCTCGAGTGCAGCCATTCGGTGCTCCTAAAACAATTGCTGACATACGCCGGTTCAGTTCCGATGTAAGACACTAATGTAACATTATCGTTGGCATTACCTTGGTCTGTGCAGATGATTGGTCATGCACAATCCACTGACTTACACGTTACTGCCGTGCAGAGGACAGGGTAGCCCCCTCACCAAGCGGCGAGCTTAACAAACTTAAGCCGCCAATTATCTTATGGATAGTGAGCGGCGCTATATCACATCTAGTAACTTATTCACGATGGTCGTTGCCGTCCCCCGTAGCTCAGTGGTCTCAACCACGGACTGGCAACAGTCGAGTTGCGGTTTCGAGCCCTACCAAGGGTCCGATGGAATGCGCGCTGCTGATGATTCCCGAAAGGGTGAAACGCGTGTACAGTGCATTTCCGGGCTTGTGGCGGCTGTCTGAGTGAGCCTAGATGTGACGAAATTCTACCTATAGAATTGTAAAGAGAAAATAAAAGAAATGGGATGTTAGTTTTAGAAGTTTCCAATACAATAGTTTTGACGTGCTCAGTCGCTGAGTATCCTTTGAAGTAAGGAAGTAAAACGATGGGTACTATATTAGCAACATTGAGAAATAAGTGGATATCATGTCCGACGCACTAATCCTCTACGCGGGTGAACCGTGAGCTTTCCTGCACTAGAAACTATGGAAACAGTTACCGGCTCTGTCGTGGGAACAAACTCATTGTGTACTCCCGTTAACCATTACTTTGCTCTTTGAAGCACAACTGCTCCATCGTTTTCTGTAGTCTAACTAGTCAGTTTGACTTCGACGGCAGGAGGAATTGATTTAATTCAGTTTTTGTTATGGTTGCGTAGATGCCTGATAAGAATGTCACTGCCACGGTTGGAGCACGCCTACTGTAACGGATTGAAACACTGGCCAATCGAACAGATTTGCGTTGACCTGATGGCCTTAGCTTAGCCCGCAGTACGCGCTGGTGAGACGGAATTTGAGCGAGCGTAAGAAGGATCATGGCCGCACGTATTCGGGTAGACGCTGAGCCCTCGGAACAGACGCGCAAGAGAGGGCCTTACGGTAGACGCGCACTAGTGACTTAGACGCGAACGCCGCCCAGCTAACGACGCACACAAAATCACGTGACCGACCGACTCCCAACTAAGGAGAAGAGGAAGGAAGACAAGTGCCCCTCTGAAGGCTCTTTTACGACCAACAAAAAGCGAATCATAGCCAATGCAATGGATCAGTAAGTTAGGGAAAATTGCTACCACGACGGGGTGGTAGTTTGCAAAAGAATATTGTCAACAGGTGCCTAGTTGGGCCGCTTCTCGGAGTGGCTGAACGCTGCTGCCTTGTGCGGAGGAACTGGACCCCGCTTTCAACAGCCATTATGCCGGATTTTCTGGCGCGTTTTTGAGGGGATATTTGACGGGCCCGCAACAGATTTTAATTGTGCAATGGATTAATTTGCCTCGTTGGGTGTGGAGCTCAATTCCATATCCAAGATCACGCTCAAATACGGTGATAGGAATTCTCTCTCCACTTAGAGCTAAACTGCCTAAAGTAATGTTATGTGGACGACAGAACAGTGGACCAATGGTTTCTGACGAATAAAAGGGCAAATGCTTGAGGAGTCAGCTTAGATGTTTGGAGTGAAGATTACAAGACAAAACACAGTGTCTGTAAAAGAACGTGCGAGATACATGACTCATTAGGATGTTTTCAGTAGCACATGTGTGAATGCATTCTGCCTTGATTTTAAGATTATGACACCGGAAAATGACTGTGCCGCAACAATCTCACCATATTATGGTCATGACCTGTCATAGGGTAAAGGTGTCAGGGTATCGTCAAGGCGTTTTTAGAAAGGGGATAAGTTCGGTGTTTAATTACATGCACAGAGAGTGAGTTCCCGAGTGGTGACACTCGGAGGGAGAAAAGGTTTCTTCGAAATTCCTGCCGGGTGTATTGCGTGGCGAAGTTCAGCTGATAGTCCTTCAGAGACGGGTTCTGGTTGACTTTCTGACTATGGTGGCAAGTGTGGTTAGATTGTGTATCTGACACTATCATGAGACCTCACTGTAGTGACCGAGAACGTTGGCTGTACACTTCTGGAATTTTTATCCTGATTGGGTAGGTAAGATTGGACAAACCTTTGACGTTCTTCGTCGCCCTGAGTTGTGCACCCACGAACGGCGTAAAATGGTACGTCTGCCAGGGTTGTCATGCTTGCATAGGGTATTTTTAGTGCGGCCTTACATACACCCCAAGATGTTTCGGAAAGACTGTGGTGTCAAAGTGCTGATTTTCAGTCGGTCTCCAAAGGTCATGGTCATATTACACAAGCACGCTGAATTCGCACTCATGAGAAGCCCGCTGTAGAATATGTGGCCGTAACTGGTAGTCGTGAGCACCCTAATGGCGTACGCTGCGAATTTGCACTTGGCCGTGTTGATCTGGAGCATGTTCTCGATGGAATATATATTTACGCCTTATGCAGATTATCTTTTAGAGCGGTGCGATCTTTTACTGTGGTGATTGCACGCAGTAGCATTAAATCATGGGCGAATAGTACAAAATCTTGAAGACAGCACCTTCATCGGATTATTTATGAGGCTCATGAACAGGTGGGGGTTAGCTACTGAGCCCCGAGGCATACCTCACTAGATTTCGATTGGTTCGGATAGGGTGCTTGGAAAATGTAACCGATTTCCCATTTTCCAAAGCTATTCAGGTGGAAATATGTAGACGATCTTCATATCTTTTGCCTAAAATATGGCATTTTTTATTTGAGTTTATTGACAATATTTTTTATAAAGCTATGGAACAAATTAGGATCAAAGTCACTACTCTGCATGACTCGGATAGCTATTCCTCGTGGTTTTAACCGTAAAAGTTCTAGCAAGACAGTTTGTATGCGGTGCTCCAGAAAATGGGTAAACCAAGCCAGAAGTGGGTGGTGTATGACAAATATTTCAAGTTTTATTACGGTGCAATTATAAG
>CALYDF020001402.1:0-37766 GCA_944474145.2 Dicrocoelium dendriticum
CTCCCATCCACATCCTCCTGTCTTATTCCTTCGATTTAAAATCGGATAGGCGGTGTGTGGGTGGTGAAGCGCAAGCCACCAATGCTCCCTCTGTCGGCGCAGGTATTCTGTGGCTTTCCCCATGGAGTCCAAGGCGACAGGCAAATCAGGACAGGGATAGCGTCAATCCACGTTTGTAAAGCATGCCTTTCGAGGTACAAGTTGGGAGTGGGGGCTACGGAAAGGCAGAGCGACACCACATTAGCCATTATATGGCTATTCCGGCACTGGCGCAACCCAAGGTTTCGGACGACCTAACAACACTCGGGCACACGACAGTACTGTATCTGGATAGCATAGTAAACATACGTGCCTGACTGCGTATGACGAGGGCGGTGTGACGGGCTTGTAAGTAGAGCGACAAAAGTGGCCTTCACTACCGAAATACAGGTTGGAATGTGGCCGCCTTGGGTTATATAGAGTCGCCTTGAACGGCGGTCTGCTGAGAGGACTAGTTCCGAAATGCAACTGTGGGCATTTCGTAAAAATGCGAGTAGGTCCTGCTTTGGTAAAGCAGGCGAAACTTACCCACATGGTTGTTGCAGTACGCTGAATGGATGGTCCCATGATCAAATGAGACACTGCGACCGGGCTGTCGAAATTCAGCACCGACTGCTAGGTACGCACATACATAGGCGGACTTGTGCGGACCGAATATACGGGCAACTGATATACAAGTCCGTTCGCATCAACTACATTAGTATCTGGTGCCCAGTTCACACATGGAAGTCACTCCATCGTTGCTCGGCATCTTCGTCTGTCTATTACATCACCTCTTCTCCAGCAAAGGTACTATGCCGACACAGCGTATAGGTGAGCAACACCTTAGTTTCCTTCTACGGTGCTTGTACTTGCAAAGCCCAAAATTCCCGGGGGTCGATAACACAGAAATCCTTACTTAACGGCATGTGAACACAGGTGGCAATGTACTTCTCTATTACAGAGACCATTAAGCGATACTTGGAAAGATACAGTAGCATCGTACCTGAGAAACACGGTTTCTGCAGAAACTCTTTATGTACCACGAACGTATTGTTAGCACTTGCCAGCTGGACGGAAGCTGTCGATCCTGAGGAGGGATTTGACGCTGGGTACTCGAAAAGGATTTGATCAGCTTGACAACAATGTCCTCTTTCTCAAACTTCAGAGCTGTAGGATCAGCGATCCTGTCCTGGATTGGGTAGGTGCAGTCCTGTTTCGACGTCGCCTAAATGTGGGAGGTCGTAGCTCCTTCTTTGAACCGATAGAGGAGCAATGTGACGTTCCAC
The DNA here is from genome assembly GCA_944474145.2 of Dicrocoelium dendriticum. Taxonomy (NCBI): domain Eukaryota; kingdom Metazoa; phylum Platyhelminthes; class Trematoda; order Plagiorchiida; family Dicrocoeliidae; genus Dicrocoelium; species Dicrocoelium dendriticum. Next base: position 1,308 of record CALYDF020001402.1, read on the forward strand.
AAGGCTCGGTACCAGGAACAAGGCTTATCATCGTCTTCGTTAACGGCCACGTGGAAGTGATGAACTCAAACATTTCACCCTTCTCGGGAGATCTCAAAAGCTGACGGACTATCAGGACGGTAAACGATCAGGATCTTTTCCAGTTAAGCCCCGCCAAAAAGTTAAGCCTAACCACCCAAAAAAGATTATGAAAAGGGAGGATATGGAACTTGAACTTTTAATCTCTATTGAAGAGGGTGAAATTGAGACAAGTCATTAATAATTTGCATGAAAATGTCCATTTTTCGGTGTCTGCCTCCAAACGAACTCACACAGGTAGCTGTCCACTAAAGATCGGAGTGTGCCGCATTAGCGCTTATACTGCATTTGTAAATGTGCCAGAGAGATTCCATGGTTTGTGTGTGAGCTCCAGTCGTTGGATTCACTAAGTTTTCGGTATGATTAACCGTTCGATGAGTATAATTCATGCCAATCATCGATTCAATGCCTTGGTATGACGCCCACATATCGGAAATGATAATTGAGCCGGGAGCGATGCAGGCCTGGACTGTGTCCAGCAGAGTGGCCGCAGTTCGATCTAGCACTGCATACAAGAACACTTCTTTAGTCTCCCGGCAAATCCCTCCGAAAATCCACTGCTGGGGAGGGACTCGCCCTGCATGGTTTTTACGACGTGCTAATAGGGTTTCATCGATCTCGACATGTAGACCTGGGACGCCGACAATCGTTGGAGTCTGCAAAAGCTGCCAGGCGCAAATTTCACGCAGAAAGTTCTTCCAGCCGACAGAGGTCGCGTGGCCAATAGATAACTCCTCTGAGCAGAATTTGATTGTTGTCAGATTTTTGGACCAGCAATAAATGAATAGGATTATTGTCCTGAAATCCATCCTAGACCGCTCTAGCCAAGTTCCCTTTCGAAGACCGATTTCTTGCCGACAATATCAGGCATCACCCCCCACCTGTCAGAAACAGTTGAATGTGTCATTTGGCGTCCTCGTCTGCATAAACGTTGATGATGAATCACTCCATGGCTTCGCAAAAAACGTATTGCTGTTTCCTTGTCATGAACGACCGCCGAAAGCGTCAGAAAGTTGATGTCAGGTTTTACGTGCGAACGTAGAAACTTTTTGGACAAAAATGACCTTAGAAGCGGATAAGGAGTGTTTTTATGGGGCACTTCACATGCATTACGTACACTGGAGCTGGCAAACAGTGGCGGGGCTCAACTTTTCACGCGTGCCCTTTTTGCACTATTGGTGGGGCTTGACGTTTCAGGTGTACCTTTTTTGCCTTAGTGGCGGGGCTTAACTGGAAAAGATCCAACGCTCACATGGTGAACTCGACAGGGGTCACGGTTGGTCAGCTCAGAACATGCTTGAGTTCAACGTTATTAGATTTCGAATAATCCATACACCACCAGAGAACTTACGCATAGCGCTTGCGAGAATACCTTCGCAATGCCTCTACTATGAAAATGATTTTGGAGTGGTTATGCAGTCCATTCACATTGGCTCAAAACAGGCCGAAAAAGCAGCAAGGAAAGCCAAGCAGCACTTGGGTCTCTTGCGGTGAGCGTTTGACCAGTTTGATCCCCCCTATCTTTTCACAAATGCTCAAGGCATACGTAAGGTCACATGTTGAGTACAACATGTGACCTTGGCGCCCCTTGCAAAAGCATGATCTTGCTGCCCTTGCGAATCCACAACGTACTGCAACAACAAATGTTAAGAGCTTGATTCATCTCCCTTACCAGCATAGATTACAGACCCTAGGAATTTTCTGTGATCAATACGTTCGCCTGCACAGTGATCTTATTTTGGTGTTTCAAATCCTAAAGGATCTAACTCACGCATGTCGGCATTTACTAAAATGAAGTCACCACTCCTCATTTCGAGGCCATCACCTGAAGATGTTTTGCCAGAAATGGCCAACCTTTGGCAAACAAAGGAAAGTTCAGATTTTTTGAAAAGGGGATCAAACCAAACGAACCTGTCCATAGTCCAGTTAAATTCCATCATTTTGCGTTCGACACGGAAGCTTCTTCAAACCAAGCAAACGACGGGGAAAATAATTGCGGTTGTCGAGATGGCGGCAGAATGTTAATCACCTTACAAGTCAGTGTTATTTTAACTGGGACGTTAGAGATAAGAAGATCCCAGGTGGTTCATTGCAAGAAGTCATCACACTAAACCTCTGTCTGCTACGTCAGTACGAGCGTTTAAATGTTGGCACCCTGTTCGAGGTCAGTCCGCCATCGCCCATCAGACTGGCCGGTTGAGGCAGCTCGCCACGCACTCGATAACTACACAACATCTACTCTGTCTACGAAGCCTTTGACTTTGGCAATTTCCGACGCCTCAGCATGCAGCCTTTGGAATGCGGATCGCAAAACCCTTCCTACAGATTTAGACATTATGCAAGTCGATCTCATGCCTCATGTCATCCTATGGGTGGAGAGTGAGTCATTCAGATGTATCGTATGACCCTTCTAGTAAATTACCGTAATGATTTCTTCGTTGAGTACCCTACGGATGGCCTCTGAAGTTCCTCTTTATAAAGACAACCAGCACAGGTGGCTGACCGGACCAGTGCTGCCACAAGAGTTTGTACTTCGAAGGTGCAAATCACATGCCGAAACGTGCAGCGCTACACGCTAGTCAATTTCGTTTTCTTATATTACCTCTGGGTCAGACCCAAAAGGGGTTAGGTCGGCCGTGTACTGAAGGTTTGTCAGTCAGTCGTCTGGCAGAACTACAAGTACCATACCTAGCTACTTCACTGATGTATCAGATTGAAATCCATCACTGTCACTAAGCTGCTAAGGGCACGGTGTAGACAACTGCTCATAACTGGCTCTTATGTGTATAGATAAAAGCATATTTTGACATCCCGATACATTAGAAGGAAGAAAAGCTTTGGTACAAATATTGAGGTCGATCAGATGATTTTGGTATCGGATAGAGCAATTAGCGTTTCGATGTTTGATACCCAGGACGATGTCGTGAGAAGATTTTATTAAGGTTGCTTCTCTGGGGGCTGTTATTGCCGTAGTGTAAGTGGTCTGGCGTGGAGGAAAGACTTTTCACAAAATATCGATCGCCCTCGTGGTTTCATCCACATACATTTGTGTATCCTTTGGCCCTGACAAGTTCAAACATTGTGACAACATTACAAGCTATCTGCTGTCCTTGAAAATCTTTCAACGTCCACGCAGACAGGTTCTTCTCCCCAATCTGAAGATGCCGGGTTGATTTAAGGAGAGTGTGTCTAAAGAAAAGACGTATCCCAGTGAGGTCGCTTACTGTTTGAACCAAGGAAGAGGTACAGGTCTCAGTCAAGTGTATATCTAGCCTATTCTTGGGAACAACAGCAACGGAACGATAACATGGGTCCAACAAATGTCGATCTGTCGCTTGATATTGCCACACAGCTTCAGGATGAATTCATTCTTGAAATGATGTTGTCCAAAACCCACTCGAAAGATCTCCTTAAAAACACGTATTGTAATTCGAGACCTATCGTAGATGAAATGGACCACCAAGTACATTCTACACCGTCATTACTTGACGAAAGAAACTGATCAACTCGTAGGTGTTTTCTTGTATATAACAATGCATTCTGCTGTGTAAAACTGGAAATACTGTCAAAAGATCTACTCATTCAAAGAATAAATCCATCCATGATATATTTGCTCATTGTACTGAAAGTACCCAGATTACACCAGTAAGTTACAAAAGCCCCTAAAACTAATTACCAACTAGGGTGGGTTACTGGGAGATGTTTTGGCGACTAATCACATTCTAATTACATCAGTTCAACAATAGCCTAACAGTAAGTGAAGCTTACAGTAACAAAGCAGTGCCTACTCACCTTGCAACAAAATTGCTGACGTCATATGCGGTATTAGCACTCTCAGTGGAGCGCCGCTCAAAACATCTGACTTTAATCAAGGGGTCACCGTCAACCTAGAGTTCGGTGGCAAGTTGCACAAGCCACTTAGATCACTTTGTTCGCTAGCACGCCATAACGTTTTGTCACTCCCATACCCCGACCATTCGCAGTCTTATACCTGTGACTGTCTTGATATCCGGACACACCGAACCTGCCCAAGCGCTGGTATGTCGTCCTAACACTGTCATCCCACGACCTTGGTCTTCTGATGTTCTTATTTGGAATTATATTAAGGTGGATTTTGCGCATAAAATGCTATTCACGATTTTCCCGCTTCTTGCCATAGATGCAAGTTATGGTGAGCGAATATTTGCAAATAACTGGACATATACCAGTTACAATGTAAATATCTTCGCTAAATCCACATGTCACACGCAGTTTTCTTGGTACGTTCATTAGTTAATCTTTCTCTTTATTACGGCCATCCTACGGGACACCTCATTTGTTATCTATTTGACCCGCTATATACGTTTGTATTGCTATATGCGATTGTGGACTACGCGTTCACCAACAGTTAGGTAGGAAATTGAGTGTTATCGACCTCCGGGAAATTTTGGCTTTGCAAGTACAACTACCGTAGGAAGAAACTGAGGTGTTGCTCACCTATACGCTGTCGGCCAAGTATCTTTGCTGGAGAAGAGGTAATGAAACGGAAAGACGAAGTTGCCGAGCAGCGATGGAGTGATTTCCATGTGTGAACCGGGCACGGGATACTAATGCAGCTGATGTGCACAGACTTGCGGGTCAGTTGCTCTTACGTTCGGTCCGCATCAGTCCGCCCATACACTTACCTACAGCTCAGTGTATGCGAAATTTCGACAGCCCGGTCGCAGTGTCTCATTTGATCAAGGGACCATCCATTCAGTGTACTGCATCAACCGTGAGTGTAAGCGACGCCTGCTGTACCCAAGTAGGGCCTACGCACCTTGTAACAAAATGGCCACAGTTGTATTTCGGAACTTGTTCTCTCAACACACCGCTGCTCAAGACGAGTCTTTATAACCCAGGCGGCCCCCTTCCAACCGGTATTTCGGTTGCGCAAGCCCCCTTCGTCGCTCTACTTGCAAGCACCTGTGTTTTCTATGCTATCCGGATACAGTACCGTCGTGTGACGGAGCGTTGGTTGTTCGTCCGAAACCTTGGGTTGCTACCTTGCCAAACTAGCAATAAGATCGCTAATGTGGAGTGGCATTACTTTGTTTGCAGCCCCCATCCATCGCTTGTGCCATTTGCAGGGCATGCTTTACATACTGGGTATTCCACTTACCCACTCTGAATCCTCCACCCAGAAGCACCACGTGTTTGGACAACCTTGTGTCCCTTAGCTGCGTGGAACTAGCTTCAAGTTAGGCGCCGTTGCTGGATGGAGGCTAGAAAACTCGTGAGTCCCCATAACACCTTACCAACTCATGCATTCATGCAAGGGTTATTACATCTACCGTCATTGGCTGCTTTGGTCTAAGTCCATTTCAATGTCATTGCGCAACCTTGGTGCTTCGAAATCATACTGAATGCAATTCAGATACGTTAAAGGTGATATACATTTGGCGTACGGATACAAATCAGAGCTTTAGGGAGCAATTCAATTGCTTTATGGATGCAATCACTGGGGAAAATTTTTGGACTGGTTTTCCATTGGGTTTTGACCGGTGCATGTGGGCCGGTCTTGTTATCCACGCCTTCCTGAGTTGGATGCTCGCCGTCGGCACGTCTCATTCTTCCAAACAAGTGAAACAGACTTTTCACTTTACAAATGATTCGTCGACTATAGGACACCATTTTTGATGATTCTCTGCAATCAAACAGATGCACTGGACGACAAAACTAATGTGGAATACATCCTCACGAGCAGGTTTAATAACAACTCTGTAGCATGCTGTCATATAATTGCACCATCGGACATGAAAGCCTTCACATGACTAAAGTCGTTAACCGTCAATTTCGATTTGCGCAGAACAGCTCCTCTTACTGTTACGGTATTGACTCTTTACAACTTGACCTTGTCGCAGAGTGTCCCTGCTGTTTTTTAATGGCGAGCTTAACTGAATGTGCTGTTCGATCTTCTTACGTTCATTATTTGTTTCGTCTGTTATGACATTTAAAAACGTAGCATTAGGTTATGCGCTTTCGCGGAAAAGCGGCAAAATCTTCTATGTTCTTATTAACCCTTGTGCCAAGCCAATATCCTAATGGTCCCAGGTTCGATGCCTGCTGTTTCTTTACCTGATGAGATCAAACACATTCAACATTAGTCCTGAGATGCGGTGTTTTCGTGCTGGTAACCCCCAATTTCCCTGCGCTTCACAGTGTTAACTTCTATCGACTACTCTCTGTGCTCACGTTGGACCAGTTCAGCACTACTGTCATGCGGTGCACTGTAACACCACCCCCCACCGCTTGATTACACAAGCGGAGAAACCTCTTTGTGGGCTGAGCTCAGAAAAGCCGTTCAGTCTGGGGAAATAATTATGCAATATTTGATATCGCCTTGAGAGGAGGCGACTAGGCCTTCTGTGTATACATATATAGTTTTAGGCACAGTCAAAAAGTTGGTAAATATTAACATTATAGCATGCTATTCATCATTGTGAGCCGAATGACACCAGTGATATTGTGCCGGAATGCAATACAGTCTCATGGTCGTAAGTACAGAGATAAGTCAAACAAATCGAGGCAGGAAATTATCAGTATACTGCTTCATATTAATGTTGGATATTGAGATGGATGTTGGAAGGGATGCTAGGTGGGTAGAGCAGGGGCATGGAAGCTCATTCAGCACAAACCATTGAGATCGGTTGTTTGTCCTGTAAATAATTGTCTCCATGCCAACTTGTACATCTGCATAAACACTTTAACCCGTGGGTCGGGAAATACCAACCGAGGCCAAGTTCGAACTGAGGGAGTTCATTCCTTTTGATCAAATCACCGGTTAGCCTTCTCTTCTTATTCCACGATACCCCGGTTGTGCAAACAAGGAAGTCTCGAGGCCGGGTTGCTAGCCTTTGTTAATAATCGCCATGGTATCAGAATAAATTTGGAGCAATAATGGTGTGTAGCAATTTACCTCGTCTTCTTGCGTAATAAATAAGCCACTGGACACTTTTCTCACATGTTGTCCGTAAATTAATTGAACTAGAAAGCAAAGGCACCGGTGGTTGAACACAAACGTGATTTTTACGTAATTAGGTCTGAATAGCCACAAGGCTGCAGTGTAGACTACTCTTCAGATCCGGGGTGACTTCAAGACAATTTTATTGTCAAAGTACATGCTAGTCTTTCAGATCGAGCGACAGTTTTGGACACAAACAGTCTAACGGTAAATTCTTGCCAAAGGTTCGATTTTCGTCTATGGTTGTACTGGGGCTGCGCTGGGGGAGAAGGTAAGCATAAGGACAGTAGCTGCTGCCAGCCTGAATACACTGTTACAACCAACTTCCTACTGCTCGAGCTACGGTCCTAGTGATCAAATTGATCAACGTTTGCATCAATGAGAATCACGGTCTATATTGCTCTAGCTGGTCTCACTTCGCTCACACAAGAATTATTTCAAAGTGACACTTCATAAAGCAAGCTTCTTCATTCACATAGATTTAACTACTGCTCAGTATTATCGTTACGAGGTCCTACATCGTATTGCAGCTTGTTAGTGGACCGGTTTCCGACTTGCAAGTTAAAATTAACAGCTGACAAGAAATATCGTTATTTTTTCTGCGTCGAAAGTGATGGAGCATTTGAGGATAGAAGTCATCTTACAGCAAGTCAGTGCTACAGTTTTTGGGGGGCGGTGCCAAATGGACACCGGCTGTCGGCTTGCGACTTCAAAGTATTGAACGGGCCGACGAATCTGACAGCACATATCCGGCTACTGACTGGGTTTCTGTCAGCCGGGGCAGCCTATATCCGATGGCTCAAAGCAATGCCCACATTTACTTAACAGGGATTGAAAGCTACATTATCTCAGGATAAACGAAATGGGTGCCTAACGCTATGGTCACGTGAAAGATGGGAGGGGCAGCGCAGCGCTTGTCATTTCAGATGTGTTTCCGATCCATGGGATCCTTATTATTCGGGCAATTTCTGTCTATTCACCGAACTGCAACAAATATACTAGAGTCAGAGAGGATCAAGGACCGCAAATAGACGGAAGGGATTGCGATTTTTCGCTTGCCTAGACATGGACTTATCTACTGGAACGGTAGGACGCCCCAGGATCATGAGTGAGTCCCGACAATATGGCCTCAGCAATATCCACTTCACCTCAACCCCATCATCGACGCAGAAGATAGGGCGCCTCTAGCTATCTTCTGTGACGGACCAGACCTCAAGTTTCTGCTTGAAGAGTTTTACCTGTTATTGCATGAGCATGATAATCTGGAATTCATAGCATTGGCATTGGATAAAACCCGACCACAGGGCGGCGGAGTTTTGGCACTAGTCCACGCAGACTTTGTTTAAAGGAGTCAGGAGTCGATCTCCGTCCAAACCCCACCTAGAGGGCCAAGTGACTACGATTTTATGACAACTTGCTACCGGCCAATCTGGTGTGAGTGGTTCCGAGAGTGCAAAACATACTACCCGACATAGCTGAATGGATGGTCGAATCACTGATTCACGGTTCAGCCTAGATGCGATGCATAGTAATGGCATGTCATTTGCTTCTAGCGGTTTGTAAAATCATTATAGGTCTCATGCATCTTCACAACTACGATAAAATGTATGTGACGTGAGCGAACATTTGGTATACATACATTAATCGATAAGGTAATTATTTTCCAGTTCTCGCCATTCACTTTACAACGCCACTCGAAATGGTTACTCAGATCTCCAGTGTTTGACACAGCGCATGGACGCTTAGCTTGAGAATTTCCGTAGGCTGGAAGTCCAGCGCGGCTGTGTGAACTCACCGTGATAGAGAATAAAATGCACTGCAGAGTGCCAAGAGTCTTTTAAACGCTTCCTACCCGATGGGCTTGAAGGTATTTGGCATTTCATCGTAGGCGTTCTACCTCTACACATTTATTGGACAATAATGTACGAAGTATTGTATAATTCCAATCTAGTGCCGAGGCTGCTCTATAGAACCAACTTCCAATTAAACGCCTGGAATTGAGTGAGCAATAAGGCGTTTAAAGTGCCGATGGAACGGCATTTTTGCCCATGTTTACTCCTCTTAGAGCGCTTTCCCGTTTTCAGCTATTTATACAGTCTCCACAGAAGTAGTTGACGTCGATTTTCACTTCATGCTCATTGTTACACGAAATGTGGGATTTTGTACCATTTTCCGTGACCTGTCAGACTGATGCGCGGAAGTCGGTGCTCAAAATACTCGTTTAGGTAATTCAAACAAGCAGACTCGGTATCGTTTCAATACGTCGTCTCGCAGGCTAAACTCTATATTCAAATTCTCATATTTTCTAGCAACTACACGCCTAACGTATTCGTTCCTACGTCCTAAGCTCGCTATCGTTTTACAGCTTCTTGGTGTAGCTGGATTGGGTGCACACCTTTCATATTCCAGTTTTCTCCAACACCGTCCCACGAGGCTCGTTGAGTCATGGATATTTACCCATAGTGCGTCACTGATAGATGGACTCAAAGATTTGCACAAAATATCACCAAAGTGCTCAACCCATAGATGCTCCCCTAATTTCTTTCATGCTGATCCATCCCAGTAAATCTCTTGCTAAACACAACTCCTCAAAATTCGTCACAATGTACGCAGGAGCCGATATGCTAAGGCTCGTCAAACACCTTAAATACGTCAAATTCCTCACTGAGGTTATTTCACTCTTGGATCCTTTGACATCAGTCAGAGAAACGCTGAGGAGATGAACGTTGAGTTAGCAACTGAACTTTGGCTTTAATGCAGACACCAACAAATTCCCCTGTCTCTCAGTGACTTGCATCATGGAAGCAATCTGGGGACTCTGGTTGACCTATAAATCAACCTTTCGTATGTTTAGATGACTGCCTTGGCCAACGAACATATTCATTATGGAACATTTGAGCTGGGAAAACAACCACAGGTACATAATGCGATTGCACTCATTGTACTTATGTGTTGCCATTAAGAGAAGTCTGACAGCATGTAAGTGAACTGTAAGTAGAAGGGTTTCAGATGTTGCCATCTGTCGTCACTATTTGTGCTACTATGTTCGTATCTTTGGGCCCTCTGCAGGCAGACACGAAGAACTGGGTGGGAATTGAGTAGCAGGGCAGCTCTCTCCGGTAAGCGCTTTTTAGATTGAGGCAGCTGACTCTACAAGCAGCGGTCAATAGTGCAGCCAGGTGTTTAGAGATGGGTTACTTATCCGCTGGTTTGGATTGCGACATTAAAAACATACATTATACGCTTTATTCTTTGGTGTTAATTTAATCCGACTTTCGCTTCCAGATTCAAATTACAGCTTATTTTAGTACCACTCCATACCAACACCGTACTGATCTAATTCGTGCTTGATTTCTTCGGACAGGTAAGGCTAAATTTCTGAAGCCAATCCAATGACTCATTTTCCCCGACGAGTTTTGAATGATCAGGGGCTAACCAACATAGATTTTCGTGTAAGTTTGTGCGTCTTAATACAAGCACATAAACAATGTTTAAAATCCCTAAGTAACCTGGCATATCTTACGAGCCTATTGACCCTCTCTAACCATTAGCTTGCTCTCCGTAAACTCTCTTTCTATTTGCTGATTAGTCTCGCTAAAATTGGACATCATTGACTCCGTATCGTGCAACGGGTTTAAAATCCAAACCCTTTCCGTACAGACCGCACATATAAGCCGTTATTCAGAATAGCGAAAGTGCTTCCTTTATCCCAACCCTAATGCTTGCTCATCCGTAAACGTATGGAGTCGTTTGCTTTCCTTTCTGACATAGGTTAGTTCTGTTCAACTACGGTGACCCGCTCAGATACCACCTGCGGCGTCTCCACGTGTATGCATGCGACCTTCCTCCAGGTGGGAATGCCCTCAGGCCATCGTCACCACATAAAACAAACACGACGAGGAAACATATGACGGCAGAACTCGTATGAGAACGATTGCCATGTACCCTTGAGAATAATGGTTTGCAGGCTATTCGTTTCGGATTGTAGAGCTGGCAGCCAACCGCAAATCCATCAACTGAGCACATGGTCAAGCACACTCAAGGCTCCACGTGATGGAGTTGGAGATGGCTAACGGCAATTTCCTGTGCTAACGTGCCTGTGTGAAACTAGTCACCTTCGCCACGGACACCCTCACGCCACACCGCGAGGTAGAGATGGTCAGGGTTTCGCTTTATTTAAACTAACAAGGGGGAGTGAGATCTGGATTACGGTAAAACTCCCTATGCTACATACTGCCCAAGCAAGCAAGTCAAGAGTGCAGATCGAGGTAGACGACGCTTGTAGATGAATTCACGCGTAGAACAGCAAACAGTTTCATTGTAAGACTTATAACACCCATCGATATGCAATGGGCTAGACCTTATACCGATCGAGCTGTAGCGCAAAGAATGTGCCCTAGTCCGGTTTTACAGACTGTTGGATTTACTTACTATACTCTTATTCCTGTGAATCTCACGTAAAGTATTGATTCTACAGATTGATACCCAGTACCCATCATTTGCCGCTGAGATTAGGAATAGTGTAGTGTACACTGGATGAAAGCAAGATTTAAACAGTACCCTTTCATGCACAGAATAAGTAATAAACGAGTGTAGTTCTGTATTGATAACGTCTGTTCGAACTGGGCGGTTTTCTTGCAGACCTACTTGCCTAGCGAAGCAACATCACCGATTACTTCCAGGAAAATTAATGCTGCTCAAATTTGTAGCGAAACGTTGGAACCAAATCACCAGGCTCTGGGAACTTCTAAAGCTAACCAACCCACAGGACAAGAGCGTTTCTAGCAATTGCAAGGCGTACGGATATGATTTCTGAGCAGATGGCTGAAAGCAACTTTGGCGTTACGTAGTGGCGACAGCAAAGGGAACTTACAGTGAGGTTATGAGAGTAATTAAAGCCAACAGTAAGTAGAGATAGTGGATGCAGGTCAGATTGTTTTATGTCCACTAAATGCACCACCCTAGAACATTTAAACAAATAACATGCGAGTGCTTAACTCAGTAAACTTATGCAACTGTTAACTACATTGTTAGTGCGCGTTTTTGCATTCGTACTCCTCACATAGATATTGGTGAGCACGAGGGATTAGTTCGAGTGTGATATACGACTACATATTTATCGACTCGGAGGCATTGATTGAGGAAAACTCAACTGGTTTGACTTCGCGTGTCAACACGCACTCCTTTCTTGGTGTGACTAGTCCCCTTCGATCATCGGTGAGAAAACTACCACTTTATCTGCAGAGCCATTTAGATTTGCATTTGTCTGTGTGCTCTTTATCGCCAACACCACAGTGAAGAGAACAGATGTGAGACTTTCCAAATTCCTATTCTCGGCCAGTAGTACTGTTAGACCGCATTTGCTTTCAATAGGCGGAGGCAACTAAGCCGAATGAGCTGCTGTTGTTTTATAGGTTGTAGGCCGTGTTTCTGAGAGCTGAGCTCGAGCAACATTTTCCCTCTTACCGCATCTGGCTCAGCTTACTGGATGCGTTAGGCGACCAATCGCAAAGTCACATCTCACCGCTTAGCCAGCTTTTTGCCTAGATTAACTAATCTTAGCGGTATCAGACAGTTTATTCGATTTTGTGATAAGCCAACATCATATTGCTAAAAAATACAGTGTGTGACACGGAGCCTGTGTGTGAGATTCTGCCCGTAGTTCACTCTGTTCAATCACACACTACCATCGGCTAGTTCCAAATAAGTTGTGTGTGACCGTTAAAATAGTGAAGATATTTGGTTCAAATCACCGCAACCTATCTGCATGGATGCAGCAGGTTTAGTTAAACTTGCATGGGCACATTGCTCACGCACAGTTCCTTCTTCTGAACATTCAGATGTTCGACGGTTTGCAGTGATGAAAAAGTTTCCTCCTAATAAGTGGAATAATCTGTTTTTCGTTAACGAGCGATGTAACATCTTCCTACGCCCGTAGACCGATTCACCGGGTTACTTTGCTATGCTCATTGCCACAGGCTCTGGAGGTTGTCTATGCCATAAATCACTACATGAGTGTTATACAATAGTTCTTAGGGAGTTGATTGTCATCTCACAAACACGCACGCGTTGTGGGTTGGTGATCATAAACGTGTCATAAAATCCACGAAAATGCCCGTTCCATCTTCCTAGATGGGTAGGTTGCATTGCAAGCCTGGTGAGGAAAAAAGAACACACAATTGTGAAATGTGGCCACCCCGCTGTTGATTCGCGTACTGTGTCCCTCGGGCAACCTAGAAGGGATGACGAAGCACATTGTCTATCTTCTGGGAAACCTTAGACAAAAGACTAGACAGGGGTAGTAGAATATTGCATGGGCCCTTCCATACCGTGCGTGCTAAAGTTTGGTGCGCCAACGCTGTAAGAACTGATTCACAGATCTATTCCAGCCGATCTGCTGGAATTATTGGTTTCGACGGGGGGGGGATCAGTGGCAATCGAGCAGACGGTGTATGTAGTAGACCAGAAAGCGCTTGATGTGTTTTTAACTCCTAGCACCAACATACCTGCCTTTGCATATTAAGGTGCATTGTTAAAACAGAGTTGTGAAAGCACCATCCACGGGTATCACGCTTTATTACTTCATAAACGAGTTGTACATTGCGGATTCAGGCTAGGGTTTTATAGTGAGTGATGTGTTCGTGGTAGATATGCTCAGCTGCGGTAGTGGCAAGCCTCAGGTGTTACCATGCTCGACGTATGGAACAACGGAAAAATGGATAGTATAACAGACTTGACGCACATTCAAGACATATGCTTTGCAATTTCCGTAGGCAAAGAGTGAGACCAAAAATTGTACGTATCAAAAAAGGTAAGGTATACCAGTGCACTCAGGGCAATGTTTACATGTGCACACAGTTTAGTTGCATAGTCATGCATCCCAGTAACTGTAGGTTATGTGTTGCAGGTGGTGCAATGTTTTATCCACTCGAAGTTTGATATCAATCAATGTAGGAAGGATGACAGAATGGGCAAGAACCATCCACGTCTGGAATACACAAATGAAAAATGGTTCCGGCTGCATTGCAACCGGCACTCCTCTGTCAACAGCTTCAAACGGTGGTTTCTCAGTGATGTGTTGTGCCTGAGTTTGAACAGGTATTGGTTTGGGTGATTAGGATCTTGGAGGATTTGATAAATCAATATGAGATCAGCTCGTACTCGACGATATTGTTCACTGAGAGATCCAACATAGTTTAGCCTAAACTGGAAATGGAGGTAGAGCAAGCCCCTAACAATTTGTCGCCCTCTGTTGGGTATTCTCGAGAGCAGTGTGGTCATGTTTTTTCAAAGGTGCCACACCTGGATGGAAGGTTTTACATGTCGCGTTGTGTAAGCTTTAAGTAATTGCAAACTGGAGGTAGCATCAAACCGACCAAATGCTCTCTGCAGTACGAATAAGTGTTAGTTTGTCTTTTTTATTTCTTTATCGGCCTGTCTTGTGCATCCGAGACAGTTGGGCATGCGCACACGCACACCAAGGTCATTTTCATGGGAAAAGCGCTACAAAATCTGTTCTTCTAGTTGATATTCTTAGATGCGCTGCTGGCGTATGATAATTCTTTGTCACTTAATAGCGTTGACCTCAAGCATGTACTGAGCTCACAACCTGTGAGCCCTGTTGAGATCGCCTTGTAGGGTTGGGTGATCCTCTATTATTTGATTGCCCATCCAAATCTTGGGGTCGTCGGCAGAGTAGAAAATTTGACATCAGCAATACTGCGAATTGATCCATGATCAGTAGGAGTATCAAAGGTTAACGTACTGGTTATTGAATGACGCTTGGGTGATTTTCCATCGGGTCGGACATGGCGCTACGAACTCACACGTTTAAGCGGCGTAGGAGTATAAATGAATGCATTCCTTTCAGGACAGTATCATCTATTCTAAGACCCTGAAACCTGTAAAGAAGAACGCGGTGATCTAAGTGATCGAAAGTCTTTCCTGAATCAAGATAGGCGGCGTCAACTCTTTCCCCAATATGGATGGATACTGTCCACCTGGGAGGGACTAACAAAATGTCCGCGGAAAACCTGCTGATCCTGCATAATGATATCGCAGTTTTTCAGGTATTTCATATTTGCTTTTGCAAAGGCAGGTTACATAACTTTAACAAGCAACGAAAGACGAGTAAAAGCACGATAGTTTGCGGACACAGCACGGTTGTCTTCAGGCTTCACCATACATAGTTGGAACCTGCATGTCGTCTAGGCTGCGCTGCAAATACCGTGACAGTGGTTCAGTCAAGCTGGTGATAGCTACACTGACTTGGGACATATGTTATCCGAACCACTCGAAATGTACACGTTTACTGGCATCAGCCGAGTTGGCACATCCACAACATTGAAGGAGATGTGGTTAGGTACTGGTGGTGACGTGATCTGTGTGAGAATGATAAGAAATGGCGGTGTGTATTGGAAAGTATAAGCGAATTGATGTCTCAGTGGGTCAGCTGCTCCTACCGCAGTTCGCGCTTCCCCGATGTACTATTTATAGGAGGGTTGCCTGGCTGCACTGTACGGAGTTGGTTAACATGCCCATAAAATATCTCAGGATTGCAGCTGCAATATTTCAATTAATCCTCTTTTTATTTCAATTTTTCTTCGCCGACCAATATGACAAAATGTTTTCGTTCAGTTAAGTGGGCATTTCAGTTTTCGGCGTTTTGATCAGCGTTGCAAGCTCTACAAAATGATGTACTTTAGAAATATTCTAGTGGTTCTGTTCAATGTTTGAACGGCATCGTTCTGTACTCATGATAGGAAGTTTTGATGCCCGTTATTGAGTGTTCTTATCAATGGCCTAGTAACTACTTCTGCCGCCCTTGCTGGTGGCAGACCTTCCCCCTCTGGCAGTGGTAAATTCGTAAACCCTCATAATTTGCTCAGAGTAAAGTACACATTAGTTTTCGTTTAAATGGATGACAGTTTAGGACACTATGTTAAATTTGCTGAAAAGCAACACAATGAAACATGCAAGCGGATCAATGGAAGGAACGTTTGAACAGGTATGACACATGGCGCAAATGTGTTATTTTCATACATAACACCGTAAAAGTACTCAAACGAGCTTATTTGGAAATAGTGCCTTTCTCTTTGACATGGAACATTCAATGGTAGTAAGATTCCGCCCGAGGCGGATCACCCCACCCACATCACGGTTTAACATACAAAGGAATAGATGGTCATTTCAACAAAGGTTTTTTCAGATTATGAAAGCTGTAAGCTTTTACAAATCTCTCATAAGAATCCAGGTTATCATTGTTGCATTGCCTCTAACGGCTCTTGAACATCAAGACAGCTAATTAGGAACGGCATATTGCATTACCTACAAATGAAAGCCATGGTATATTAGGCGTGGTTTTCAAGTTATTGACACAATATCATGGGCAGTATGACAGGAGCTTTAAACACCTTAATATAAACGGTCTGGGTAACTGTTTTTATTTTTTCCAGTAAGGAAATATTAAGTGAAACAACCAAACGAAAAAGCGAGTAAGCAGTGCGATCCAAGGAGCAGCATTCATTGGTTTATCGTACGATATTCCTCTCACAAACTAATGATAATAACATAGCCCCAATGGCATATAAATAATTTGTGTTTGCCACGCGAAAACATACGGCAAGCAAATATACATTTGTCACCCTTAACCAGATATGATTATAATTATTATCACACAAAAACCACGGTGCTTTCTTTCTGCCTATACGCGTCACTGTACACGGTGTTGTTGATGGTCACCCAGTTGAACTCAGCGCAAGTAGAAACTCTTCGTGAATTAAAGTTTGCTCAGTCCCCGCCGCTGCATCGTGTAGCATTTGCATTTCGGGTTGCTTATTCCCTTCTTCGCTTGCATGCAGGTGACCGCAGCTCAATTCAGGTGGAAGCGTGTGTGACATCGATCTAGCAATAAGCCAATCTAGACGGAAATAGTTATCCTTGGCTAGGCTTTCTGCTGCAAGAAGCAATAGAGGGTCAAGAGACAGATAAATACAAGGAAAGTTTTGTCAGTTGTTCCTATACGAATGGCCACCTGGGCATAGCTGGTCGCTGTTAAACTTGTCACAAAGCATTGGAAAGCAGTTGCCCCCTTTCGTTGAACCTGAACACCGCATGCATCCTGACTAGGTTCTGAATGAGAATTCATTTATAGAGACTGGCACTGCTTATGAAGTAACGCTGGTTAGCATCAGCCTCAACCGGAGTCACTCAATCGTTCTTAAAAGCTCAAGGGAGCCGATTATTAGTTCAAACGTATCAGCCCGATGGACCACTTTGAGATACAAACATGGCTGGTCGTGAGAATGGTAACAGAGGCCGTCCGCTTAAATGGCGTGTTATGCTCGGTAGACTGTTGCGAGCCACAGTAAACCACAGTGTTGTAGGTTGTCCAGGAGGATTGGCTCAACTGACTCAACCGTCGAAACTATCCATCAACAAGGCATTACAGTGGCATGCTGATTTTCACTCCTTTGTCTTACGGAGTGAGCAGACATGTGAGAGTCCACTTTGTGGTGGTCTGTTTGGGATGGCCTGCGAATTCAGTGGAGTTAACATTGTCCCGCAGATATGTAAGTGATCAGTGTGCCTGTTCTCTGGTTAAATGTTTTCATATGATGTGGTTGCAGGTTAAAAGCGGTGTTTAAGCAAACAGTGAGCACTGCATAAATATATGTGTTTATACAGCGTTATATATATATTATATGTAAGTACTTCGGCGACTTTAATGGTATAGGTAGAAATTCGTCACATCCAGACTCAGTCAGACAGCCATCAAACGCCAGGAAAAGCGCTTTGCGGTCGTTTCTTCCCTTCGGGCATCTTCAGCAGTGCGCATTCCACCTGACTCTGTCTGTGTGAGACTAGATGTGACGAATTTCTACCTATCCCATTCAACATTCCGTACGACATATATAATACATATATATATATATGTATGTAACGATATGTACAAACATATATTTATATATGTTGATGTTCCCATGAGTAGTGGATTCTAATATGGTTAATTGAGAATCTTCGCGGCCAGCTTTCAAATCAGATATCCTTCCGTATGCCCCGAAAAGCACTAGACTGCAGTTTCAGCCTTTTGGGCATCATCAGTAGCGCGTATCCATTGTATCCTTCAGGATTCGAACCCATGACCACCAGCAGCTTGAACCGCCAGTCAGCAGCTTATGCCACGTGGGACAGCTTCGGACCGTCATGATTTACAAGCTAACTGCGATATAGCGCATGTTATCCTCCACTACGATGCAAGTTATGAATGTTGCTGAGGATAGGGTTTGCCCGGAAAGACAGGACGTCTACTAACAGCAGCTAGGTATGACATAACATTTAGAAACTGTTAGGGCAGATATATTTTGATGTACTCATGATTAGGGGAATTTGATATAATTAATTACAGTTTAGTGTCTTTTCGGGCATTGGACGACTATCTGAGTTGGAAGCTGGCTGCGAAGAACCTCAATTAAATAATAAATTAAATAAATCAATATATCAGAAATGAAGCATTATCTGTATTATCAGAAGCAGAATAGCCTAACAACATTGGAAGCTAATCGTTAGTTCCTCAACGCTCTCTAATTGTTAGTCGTGATCAAGTTGCGCTATGCTTACGATTTCATAAGTGTTTTGTTAAGAAAGCGAGTACTTTGATAAAAAACAATACCCATTAAGAGAAAGGTTCAAATGTCTGTATATCGTCAGATACAATTTTGTCCCAGGATTTGTATGTGCTCAAATAGGTTTAACACGTGAGCATAAACATTCGTCTCTATCGCTTAAGACGGAATCGCAACAGTATTGATCATCAAATGGTAACGTTGTGGACAAACTGAGAGTTTGCATTTAAAAGCAGCAGTGTGCTGTGCTTATAGACTCATCTGATTCGTTGTGCCTCCTAAGTAAGTGGTTATTCTTGGCGTTTCTCTCCTCAGTCAATTCCGATGGCGAACAACGCTTTTTACTTGGAACAATGGGCTGTGAATAGTCCGGTTGGTTATATCATCAAGATAGTTGTGCCATTCAACACGTAGTTGTTCGTTGGAATATCGCTTGTCATATTTTTCAAGGATAAATACTACACATTGGCCCCGCTTATAGGTGCGTTGTCCTAGACGTACTAACTTATAGGAAGGTTACAACAGTAGGGGAGAATGGCGCTTGCTTCAAAACTAATCCTCTTGAGCATAACCGTCTGATTCACAAACACTGACATTAGCCACCCTGTTCACACCGGACTTTCTAAATACATATTCAACTAGTCGACCAAACAAATGTACAGAGCACGGAAGCTTCTGGTTTGTCGGTCATTCCCTAGTTAGCCCGATTTCTATTTGACCAAGACGCACTTATTCCTGTGCTGACCGATAAATTCTGCCTGTTAGGTTATATTTTTCAATAAGATCTTTTGTTGTTCCGTCGCTTTTCAACTGCTATCTATTGTAATGCCCATGGCATGTGGGTCAAGGCTGAAAAGTCACCCCTGACGGGTGCGTAGCAGCGCACTCTTGACTTGAATTGAAATATGTTGCTCTGTTCAACATGTGGTCATAAATTTGTTAGTTCTTGTGGGCTTTTTTGAAATAACTTTGAGGCAGACGCTATAACTGTCAGCTGGTATCCACATCCTCTTCTGTCAGCACTATTGGAATGCACTCTTCTCTTTCGTTTGGAATGGAGCATTGTTGTTTAACTCCCTAAACAAATGAAGATGGCTACGGTGGAATTACTCTCTTCGCAACAAGGATAGCACAAAAATAATAAAGGCATTTTGATGTTACCAGAGTAAACACCTACCAACCAAGTTGACGTGTAGACCTACCGACTGCTACGGATTGGCGCCAAGATACTCCAATAAATCTCAGAATTCATCAGCAAATGGAGTCGGTGTACAGCTTTCAGTGATGTTAATACTTCTCCTTGACCTTGCTGCGTGATAGTCGGATTAAATATGATACCTTAGTGAAATGATTGACAGCGCTTAGAAACGATGGAAACCTCGGTAATGCCCTTGGTGCGTCTTTTCTTGAAACAAAATTTGAACCATAGGATGCGATCGGGTGGGAACCGGCAGACGTTAACACACAAGGAATATACAGGCGTAATGACAAATTGAAGTATATTTTGGATGCTGCCAAATTAATTCAGTTTAGTAAAATATTAACTTACTTCGCTTTGTACCATGCAACTGAATCAGACCCTTGTGCCTAGTAAACTTAATGAGAAGTCAGACCACCTCTGTTCTGTTGAGGAAGATCTAAAACTGTTTCGTTGGTCCCGTAACAACGAAAATATCCTCCAGTGGGTAGCACGAATTGCTAGTGACTGTTTCTTCTGCTCCTGCTCCCTGCTTGTCTGATTGGAACATCAGCTACATCCAAGGTGGTGGTGTGGGGAGCTAAGCCCATGGTTCAGGTCCGGGCTCAGCAATTAAGTACCACAGGCATTGATACGCCAATGCTTAATTGATTATTCATATAACAGTTGGTCTGAGTTCTTGTGCCAAACAGATGAAAGAATTCCTTGTGAATTCAATGTAACGATGTTGGGCAGATCAAATTGGACATGAGCACCCGTGTTACGTAACCAAGCATGTAATACGACCAGTAAAGTGCAAAATTACAGGCGTATTATCATTAGGTTGCCTGCTCAAATAGAACTAGTACGCAATCCGATTATTTTTCGGATCTGCCATTAGGAGTGTGGCTACGAAGAGGCATGCTTTGTTTCTGAGTGCACGCAAGTTTTGTTCCAGCTCCGACTAGATCTTTCTTCACTGCTAGAAGCAAGGGTGAAGCCGTGGACTGACTGTTTTGCATTGAACAGCGACAATAAGGACAAAGTGTATGCGTCAAGAAAGGCACCGGGGAGCAAATCTGTCGACGTATACGTTCAAACAGTGCGTGACTCGGACGGTTGTTTTGGCTTGTATTCCATATAGATGGTGCGTTCTTCAACCGATTGCCTATAGGGCACTTTGTATATATAACCAAGCGTAGATGTAAATAACTGGACGAAATCAAACCAAACAATTACAGTACACTTCATAAGCGAAAGCAGCATTGAGTAAATGCGTGCATGGCTCTTCAAGCAAAGACAGCTCTATAGTTGGCGGCATCCGGTTCCCGATTTGCCTGTTCCTGTGGACAGCCACAGGACGCCTGCGCCTACAGAGGGACCATGGGTGGCTTGTGCTGCACGAACCACAGTTTCATTCACACACTCCATATCTAGTGTACATCCGAAGGAATAAGATCGGGAGACATGTGGATGGGAGCCACGTTTCATCAACGGAGCCGGCCCACACTTCTTCACAGGCAAACACAAATACGCTGTAGTTGGGAATCATCTGCACTTAAGGCGGTGGATGGACCGTAGTCCGTTCCACACTGAGTGCACGGAACCAACCATTTAGCCTAGCAGGATCAGGAGGACCGTGTACCCTGTCCCTCCATCAACGAGCAAATGTCTCCTGGAGCCGGTATAGACGAGATGGTGGGTAATAGACAGGTAGGCACCTTGTGAACATGCACAGCAAGCGCAGCTACACGGCGGATGTTAACCAAATGCCAATCACATGAAATGAAATATTTAATAAAATAGATGGCATACACCTTACGGATATGCCACTAAATTAGCACATAAAATAAGTGGATTATCAAACTAACCATGAGAGATTCAAGCTGACAGAAAGAAGGATCAAAACACATATGTATTAATTAGCTAAAATTACGCGGTTAACCATCTTTAGTTTGAGCGGAGTGTGCAATTTAATATATTATTTAGGTACATTAAAGTATGAAGCAAGAAAATAACACTAAGGTAGCAAAGCAAACACCTGAAATAAAGAAACTCAGCACACAAGCACGTGGTTAGTAAATCGAATACAACGTACCTACCAACTCTGCGCTGGTTCCACCTACTTTCTCAGCAGGACTCCTTATCGTCTGGATGCTGGACCCTAGTTGCCTCGCTCGTGGTTCACTAAACCTACCTGACACAAGCATTCGCGACCGCACTTGCTACAGCACCATGTGTTCGACATCGATGGAGTACCGCGCATCAGCGCCTATAGCTTCCGCACTTGCGGCTTCTTCTCTGCATGCACGAGGCGCATTTCTTGCTCTGCGACAACTGCCATCGTGATCAGGTCGCGCGATGTACGTCTATTAATGGTCTTCGATTTCCAACATCTGTAATCAACATTAGAACGTGAAAGGCTCACTTTGATCATGTTCTGGTATCGTAAGTTCTGTTTTCCAACGTGACATTTCCATGTACTCATTTGGCCATAAAGCAGCTGTTTCGTTATTCGGGTCAAATCCATACGGCGAATATGCCCGAGCCATATCAGGTGCCTTAGCAGAATGACGACCATATCGCCTAACGAAAAAGGCGTGGTAACAATTTGCGTGTGAGCTTGACAACAGTCGTGGATAATTGACGAGCCAGTGAGCAGGAACATGTGTGCTAATTGCTAACGGGGTTCACACATCGCTGAGTACGCTGGAATGCTAATCATTCAAAGACGAGGTCACAAGTTTTGTGTGCATCAGACTAAGTTCACGATGGTCACGTCCAGCTGGATGCATTTCCGTGGATTAACTCATGGTTGAAGGGTCACTAATCTACAGTAATTGGCCATTTGGTTTACATGCGATTCAAATAGGACCGCTTTTGAGCAGTGATAGATCATGCAAGCTTTAATAATGCTGGACTTGCTCTGTTGCGCAAGCTTTTTCGAATGCTCACGGCGGAGCTTCAGTGACATGACTCCATGATTGAAGAATGATAGCTTAACTCAATTAATGAAAATGATAAGGTGATAACTTCGGAAGGTCGGATTCCGTAGCACGAAGTTCGTTGCTATGCTTCTGAACGAGGTGCCAGTGGTTGTCTTTAGATTTTTGTGAATCAACCGGTTAATGAAATAGGTTTGCACACCTGAATGACAACGAGCGATACTCAAGGCAAACTTAAAGTTAGGTTTCACACAACATGTCTTACCGGTGAACATCTCGTGGCTCATACCTAGTTCGCTCCAAAGAGTTCCAAAAGCTTTTGAAGGTAATGGCTGAAGAAGATATGTAGGATTCTCGATTGCAAGGTAGGATGCTCGGTAACTATAGAGATTCTTGAGTAGATGGAAATTGCAGGTTCCCCTCCCAAAATTACTGCACTGCACGATGAGTTTCGACGTAATTTCTTCTCATTAGGTAAAAAGAACGGTCGTCGTAAGTATCGCAACCAAATCCCACAATGAATACTTCAAAGGTTGGCTAGCCGAACAACCTCCTCGTGATGCCAGCTGGGTGGTTCTGGTTTAAGCCGTTCCAACAAATAGTTCGGCGGCAGTGTCCCAGGACGTGGTGGGTTTTCGCCGGGTAAGCCTTCTCCCCATAAAAGCCACAAATGTCTGCCTAACAACACTGTGACGTGGCGGTGGTGACTCACCACAAAATAAAGTCACTGTCCCGTGGATAGCTGGATAATCCTTTCCAACCCACGGACACCAATCTTCTACTCGCACATCGCTAACGATATCAAACATTCAAGACTGCAGCAGCACAATTACATCCACGAACTACACAGCTACGTACACCCATCCAAGTACATACTTACATACCCCACTTTATAAACATACACTATTATGGCATACATATTGGATTTTTGCACATTCTTGATCACACATTCTTATGTCAAAATGATCATGCATGTAAAAGCTTGCCTTGTCGAGAAGAAAAACTTTATTTATTTATTTAAATGACCCCCGAATCAGGCTGGTGAATCTGTTTTTCCGGAGCATGTTAGACTGGGTATTTATCAATCATGCGAGATATCATAATGTTAGTCGAAATTCAACTACATGGATAGAAAAGGCGGGGAAAGGTAAAAATTTCACGGATTGGTAGCTTCATTGGCGGTTCGCGTTCTTCCGATTCGATAATTTTTTAACTTGGCGGATTAGCCCCATCACAGCAATGAGTACCAAATGCTCGAACGGAACACATTCATTCCAGTAATGGGTCAAGCTTTTGGTTACGTGGAAGGCGGTACTTAAGGGAGCCTACCATACGACATATTGTGTCCCGGATTAGTTGGTATTTCTGGATAACAAGTTAATACAGTATCGTTGGGTTGAATGTGTCACCTTTCCAATCAAATGGATGGTCTCCGCCTTAGTAACACTAATCGCAACTGGCCAAATTAGCCGGGCTTTCTTGTGGATAGCAAATTCTCCGCTTCATATAGGCGGCATTGATCTATTCTATATATCGATAATTATGGGACGTACCAACAACGGTTAGATACTAGCTCCCTGCATACAACCAAAATATTGATGCATTTTACATACTACACGGCCCCTTCCTATCGACCAGTTTTTCGAAAATGAACCATGCGCATACAATGTTCCAACCTTGTAGCGAATTTGTGACAGTAATAATGACACCGTCACACCGCCTACTTTACAAAAGGAATAAGCGTTTTTATCTGACCTGATTAGGTGGGGTAAAACGCAAGTTTGTACCCCTCAGGCATGTTATTCAACCCGAAACAATTCCCGTAAATGTGTAACACATAGCCCACTAAAATCTAGGTGAGTACATGAGTGCGTTATATTCAAGATGAGCGCAGTAGACATCGACTTCAAAGCTCACCTAAAGGAAAGACTTTGCTGGGGAAAGCATTTTAACAGTGTTGGATTAACGGTGACAGTTAAAATCCTTCCTTTAAACACAGTGATGCGCATAGAATTTCGCCAAGTAGCTATTCAAGAATGATGTGTGAGACGCTCGCGGGATGCTGTCGCCGAAACAGATGCGATTCACGGCGTGCACCTTCATATCAGTGCTATTACGTATACTGTATTCGCCTTCAGTACAGCCGAAATCAATCCAAAAGTATTCATAAGGGAATATGCTGATTTGCACAGTCCGTCTGATTTCACTCTGTCTTCTAAGACGATCGAATCCATATACTCGTAGGCTGATCGTGTAACTTTCACTCAGCAACCAGCATGTCGACCATAGTGAAAAATGAAAGGTGAGATGTACGCTTTTCAACTTAGATTTATTGCACATCGTCTAACATAGGCTGGAGACCATCACATACTCAGTGAATCCAAGCAAAGCACGAAAAGCGCGAACCTAGTGTTCTTTTACCTGAATGGCCTAACAAGATATGCCTTCGATTCTCATATGAAGAAACACCTCGATAACGGAAAGTTACTAGTTGTTGGGAGCCTGAATTCTGCACTAACGTAACCTGACAGTAAACATCCCCACTGCAATGACAGTTGCCTAAGACACACGGATGCAGGTTTAATCTTCAGACTGTCAGAGTGAAAACACAGTTGCTATAGTCGGTTAGCATATTACCTGTGCCCCCGATAATACTTTGTGGGATTTTTAGGGTTCTGAATGGTTGCAACCGTCGCAACGAGACTGGACCTTAACGTGGTGCGACGGTTTGCGTACCTCATTGACCCATTGAGCTACACTGGGTGATGCCACCGGGCACCTTGAGAGCTACTCCTACCAGGTTGGTCAATCGTAAGATGTCAAACAAACTCAGTCTCCTCGTCCTCCAAGTTGGGGGTTAGAAATGGGACGTCGTCCATTTCTGTAAAACTAAACAATTGTCACCACCCCGCTGCCTTGCGGACCGGCTTTTGAGCCAAATGCTTTGGATGAGGACCCTAATCGTCCTCCTGTCTAGGTCTGGGAGCCCTGACAGTATCCCAGCCCACATACAACCATGACATTTTCTTCAAACGAAAACTTCACCTTACATCCGCCGTCGCGCAGATTATCAAAGGTCGCATTATCTGCAGCATACATCAGTGCAGATAAACGAAAACATGTTACTGCTGGCGCCTCCCTTCTTTCTTTTCCACATTTTTCTATTGCTCCCATCCCGACCCCCATCACTAACCTTCCTTCTATAATTCCCAGCTTAATTGACAGCAACCGAAGTGCCACTGGAGTAGAACCATCTGCAGCCACCATTCCACCGTACCTATCGGACGCCTATCGGCAAAAGTCCCTTATAAGGCCACGCTGCCCATGGCGACATTCAAAGTTCGCACCCTAAGAAAAACAGGTCTACAGACTGCACTCGCACGCACCTTGGACACACTGGACATTGACGTGTGTTGTTTGTCCGAAACTAGGATCAGTGACCCTAAAGGGGTTATTTAATTAACTGCACCCGGCTTATCCTCTCGTTATTGGTTGCACGCATCCGGAGACGTCGATGCAGCACGCATGGGTCAAGCTGGTGTATGTATCATTCTACGCTCCAAGGCTGTGCCATCATTGGTTGATTGGCTTCCGGTGAACAACCGTTTATGTGCAGCCCGTTTGACGACATCAGCTAAGGTTGATTCACGAAGTAGTACAAAATCTGTCTGTTTGTGATTTCCGTTTATGCTTCCACCGACTGCAGTTCTAGTGCAGTCAAGGACGCACTCTATCACGAGCTGAACACGTTGCTACGCAGTGCTACTAGTTCAGATGTCATAGTACTTGCAGGGGATATGAACGCACAAGTAGGGCGTCTGAGCTCTTCAGAAGCTCAGCTGGGTGGTAATTGTGGGCTTAACTCCGAACGGACTGACAACGGTGAGCGTCTGCTGCAACTGTGTGCGGGGCACCAGTTGTTTCTTTGTAGCACTGCTTTTAGACACGGTGGGCACCGAAGTGCCACTGGGCATACTCCTGTAGCTGGCCAGCGATGGACCCAAATTGACCACATAGCCATAAGTTACAGATGGCATGGTTTCATCCTGGATTGCCGCTCGTACTGGAGTACCTGTGTCGACTCTGATCATGCCTTGGTACGCTGTCGTTTCTCCAGTAAGTTTACCGGGAGGCGCACCAAGCCTGCTCTACGATTGGCAACGTAGAAATTGTCACAGTCCTCGGTTAGACAAACCTAACAAGAAGCACTGCATACCGAACTTCCGCAGTCTTGTCCTAATGACACTGAGCTTCAGTGGAATAGGATCTCGGCCGCCATGCACGACGCAGGAGCATTTGCATATGAAACTATCCATCGTCACTGCACCAGTCACTGGATATCCGAGAGGTCGGTGAACTTGTTGGAATCTAGAAGACACCTCCTGGCTGGCATTGAAACAATGTCACCAGACGGGCTACTATGCGGGAGCTAAAGCGGAGCCTACGTGCTGACAAGGAAGCCGAGTGGAACAGTAAGGCTCAAGAAATGGAGGAGGCAGGAGCAGTAGGCAATTACCGCAAGCTCTTCCAGCTGATCCGCACCATTGGTCCCAGAAAACCAGGCGTCAGTGAGACAATCAGAGACGGCGCAGGTGCGCTGACACACAATAAGGAGCGCCATATGGCCCGTTGGGCTGAACACTTTCAAGATCAGTTCAACTGGCTCCCTGCTCCCGGACCTCTTCCTACTCAGTTGATGCAGGACGAGCCATGGACGGTTAGTTTAGAGCCTACGTCGGAGTTCGAGGTCCGAAACGCGAGCACAGCCCTCAATCGTTTTTGTGCCGCTGGTCCGGATTCCCTCCCACCTGCACTATTTAAGAATGGAGGTGAGTTCCTCCGCAAAGCACTGACTTCCTTATTTGAACGTATTTGTCCCGGCTAACTGAAGCGAATCGACTATAGTAGCAATATACAAGAACGGGCACTCACACAGACTGTTCTAACCACGGTGGTATTAGCCTCACGCCAGTTATGACAAAATTATTAGCATAGATTCTTGTTCGTCGCTTCCCTGTAGAACAGGCGTCTTGGATTAGGGAATGACAGGCCAGTTTCCGCCCAGGACATTGCTGTATAAACCATATATTCCTTCTGTGCCAGGTGCTACAGCAGCGCCGCGTATACTGCGGACCGACAATAGCTGTGTTCCTCGATTTCAATTGTGCGTTCGTTCCAGTCGATCAATCCATTCCATTCGAAATCCTTGAGCAGAAGGTGTTCCCTCTTAATAGGTGAACATCCTTCGTGCTCTATACTCGGACACTACTGGCAGTGTCAGGGTCTACGGTGTCCTATCGGATAGCTTTCTGACCACATTGGCGTTCGTCAGCGCTGTCCAATTTCCCCATTTTTGTTCATTTTCGTCGTGGATTTTATCACAGAGTGTTCCCTTGCGGAATCTCACGATGTAGGCGTCGAAGTGCTGCCTGGTGAAAGGTTGGTTGATCTTGATAATGCGGACGATATCGTCTTGCTTTTCGACGATGTTGAGGCGGCCCAATCAACCCTGAATTGCCTGTCCAGAGTGGGCCCATTATTTAGTATTCACTTCGCACCTTCAAAGTGCAAAGTATTGCTGCAGGACCACTAGCCACTTAATGACCCCTTGACGTTTGCTAACTGGGAACTCGAGGTTGTTGATCATATCATTCATCTTGGCAGCTACATCAGCAATGATGGGCGCACAGCAACTGACGTCAGCTCACGCATTGCAAAAGCCAGAGCTACCTTCTTGAACCTGCGGCATCTTTGGTGACAGAAGGGAGTTTCCCTCCGTCTGAAAAGTCGTGTATACAAGGCCACATTGAGAGCCATTCTGCTGTTTGGTAGTGAGACTTGGCCTCTTCGGTCTGAAGATCTGAGGCGCCTTCACGTCTTTGATTATCGTTGTCTGCGAAGCATTGCTGGAGCCGGATGGTGCCAGCGTGTCCGCAACGATGATGTGCGTAGGAGAGTACTAGGTTGTGGTAATCATGCTAACTCTCTAGAACAACAGATAGCACTGAATAAGTTGCGTTGGATCGGGCACGTGCTACGTATGCTTGGTCATCGCTTACCTAGGACAGCCTTGTTTAGTCTGCAAAGTGTAGGTTGGCGCGAGACTCAAGTTGGACAGAAGTTGACTTAGCAGCGTGAAATGAAGTCACTGACGACCAAAATGGGTGCCGTTGATCCGTCTCCCCTTCCGGGTTGGAGTCCACGTGACACACCTTGTGCTTGGCTCGAGACTTTGCCGGACATGGCTCGCAGTAGACATCAGTGGCGCGTCTGCTGCCGTATCCTAGTAGTATTTCCCGTTTACAGTGTGTTTGGTGCTGAGTTATCTGCGGGGTAATGGCTGATTATGACGCGGGGCAGTGAAAGCCGCAAGGAAGCTGTCTCGCCGATGCCGCCTTATCTTTGCACGATAGCCAGCATTTTGTGACGGAATGTTGTTAACACAAGGTGTAGGCGCCTTGACCCAGAATGTTTGCTTAGGGCATTAAGGTTTTCAGGTAATTCCCCCTTCTCTCCCTCTTCTTATTCTTTATGTCATAGATCCTCATGTTTGTATGGCAACGAAGCATCAGTTCAAATGACTGATGAACTGCTGTCGATGATGAAAGTGATGAATGGTTGCAAATTAGTTAAATTCTAGTTACCAAACACGAAATCTCCTGTTACTTAACAGCTAGCGATGATGGATCATTTTACTAAGCATGGAAGTAGTATATTTACAGCCTTCCATCCTCTCCGTACTCTTTTTGAGGGTAAAAACGGGGACGATGATGAACTGGTAGAGTGCAATCAAAACAATACCTTCAAGCAACCATTCTATTTATCATCAGCTAATCACTGTTGTATGGGTCAGTTGAGGTTTGATTCACGCCCAAGCTCATAATGACCGCCGCTTTAATCAAGAGGTGGAAGTTATGTTACCAAACAAGAAGAGCATGTCTGGTCAGACGCTGCAGCTAACGCCTCTAAAACAGCAGGGAGCTAATTGCAACTGTTACTTCAGCATTTGAAAAGCTTGGTAAAGCTGCCTGCCTTTCAAATGCAGGCAAATGCTGCTCTAACTTACAAACGCCTAATCATCAGCAGTTTGAGTAGTTCTTCCCAGGAGTTAGATACTGCCACGTGTACGTAACGGTCAATATTCGGTTTGGAATATTGGTGGTTTACACCATTTTGAACATATATGACCAATTGCTCAATATCGGAAGGTTCCAAGTTCCCTGTCATATTACTGGTTACGAAGGTGGATCAGTGGGCTGGTCTTCCAGGGAGTATAAACAGTGTCTAGTCTCACTGCTGTGTTGCAGCTGCACATGACTGCCGCAGTTCAGATGAAGCACGAATGGAAATAGGTCAGTTTCCACCGGACAAATTTGACGCTTGAACAAAGAACAATGAAACAAGTGTTTATTACGAGCAAAAAAGCGGATGCTTATCAAGTCCTGTAGAGTGGCCAAAAAGAAAACCACAACGTGGTGGATAGGGGTGACCGGCTCATCGGGGAATGCTAGTGCAGGGCACGTGGGCATTGTTTGGTTGTCCATGTGAATCGTGTGCTTTGATTTGGCTCTCCTTTGGCACATCAATGCACCGGATTCCCTGTTGTGTCAACGATGTTTTCGAAGACGGAACATTCACGGGATTTTCCTACTGTTCCAGTCTCACTTGAACATGAACTTGCAAACAAAGTGATAAAGTGAAAATCGTTTTGGTGGGCTAACCACAATGTTAACGCAGAGGCACGCAGAAAGAGCCAAACATAGTCGTGTAGGTTAATTCCGGTTGTACAACGGCCTTCGCATTGTATCGTCTTTCGAGATACACAGGCCATTTCTGGAAGTGTAGTTGGGTTAGGAGGGCGTTCCAAGACTGACACACACGGAGAGCAAAACTTCCGTCGACATTCTAGCTGACTGTTCTGCGTAGCCAAGTGGAACTGGTGGGCCCTCAAATTCGTGTTGTGCCTCAGTTGTAGTAGGTGACGGCAGACGTGGTTGGGGTTCGTTAGAATCTGGTACGCCATAATAAGGTGACCACGTAGGCGCCGGTTCCGGCCACTGTGTAATTTTAGGGTTCTCGGCCTAATTTGAAAAGGAAGATTGAACAAGCATTTGACTTGCTTCGTGGCTCGTCGCTATGGAGTCTCGAGTACTGCAAGATGTTGTTTGTGCCACGACTGCCACATCTGGATTGCGTATTCCACATGAGGCCGCACGTAGTTGTTAAGCAACTGTAGAGAGACAGAGCGATCAAACCGCCCAAATGCCCTCCGCGGCAGGCCAAATTTTGGCTCCCGGTCTTTGAAGTCTTCTCAGATTTTTCTGAGCAACCCAGATCAGCCTGAACTAGTACCCCAAAGTCGCGCTCCTGGGTGACTGCTTACAGGACATGATCTCCAAATTGGTATATGAAGTTCGGCTGTTGGCGAATGTGAACCATTTTACACTTCTCCGAATGTAACTGGAGCAGATTGTGGAGTGACCACCGATACGTTCTGTCCAGGTCTCGCTAAAATACATCGTGATCTGCTGGGTCGGCGGTAGTCCGCCACATCTCAACAGGATCAGCAAACAGCATGAAATTTGAAGTAATCAAACGTGTATGCTCGTTAATGAACACGACAAACAGACGCCACCCCACTGCCGATCCTTTCTAACTCCATATTTGACCTAAATCGGATCAGAGAGCGCATCTCAAACTGTGACCTTCAGTTGTCGATCCTGCAGGAAATTCCTGAGCCCCCCTAGGACCCAATCAGCAACTCCACGGCTTCAAGCCTGTGAAGCAGAATGCGGTGGTCCAGTCAGTGAAAACCTTTGGATAAGCCGAAGTAAACGACGTCTGTCCTTCTGCATGTAACGGCCGCTTCCGCCCAACTACTGCGTGTAATCAGTAGGTTGTTAGTGCATGAACGATGCTGGCGGAAACAGTGTTGCTCGGGTGCTATGACGTGGTGGTTTTCTAGCTAGTTTACTAAAGCCTCGGCAATGATTGCCACCATCACATTTGAGAGCACAGGGAGTAGGACCACTGGGCGATATTTGGCACTTTCCGAGAGATTACCGCTTTAAAATTATAGTGGTTACGCCATGTTTCCACATGATAGGCACACTTTGTTTATCGAAGCACATTTGGATGAAATGCAATAATGGCCCGGCCAGTGTTGCTGCTGTTACTTTCAGCGCCCTTAGATGAATCTAGTAGATTCCAGATGCGTAGGTGAGAGAAGTATGTTCACCACAGCTGTGGCAATAAAATCGATGTTAGTGAGTGTTGCAGTTGGGGATAGGAATATGGGTACGTAACACTGGCGGAGTTCTCTTTGGAATGTTGGACATACTGCATTCGTAAGGTGTTGGTTACCTCTTCTTCACTCTGTCGCACTCCGACTGGCGTGTTCAGTGAGGGGATACGGAGTTTCACACTCCGGATAGTGTTAACATGCATGTATATGAGTTTTTTGTAGGCAAATTGACAGGCCAAATCTTGTTTGTGATTCACTTTGTCCTCACGCACAAGCAATTTACAATGGGTGCGCTGTGTCAACTAATCGCTCCAGGTTTCGGGACAAGGACGAGCTCTATAAGTGTGCCAAGCTGCTTTCCTTTTGACATGCGCTTGCAAGTTCTACTTCTGACGTAAGAGGAGGGATTAGTGTAGCTACTCCTATTTGTTTTCGAAGCAGTTGCGAGTAGATTGCTGAAGCGTCCAACAAACAAATATCCAGCCCCTATCAGTTGAATCAACTTTCAAGAACTCCCAATCGGTAATCTCAGCTATGTTGTTCAAGATGTTTTAGTGTGTGATAGTATGTGTTTGTTCTGTGTGTTCCTCAGGATATTCAAAGCAACCCACATAGTGAAAAAGTATGGTGATATGATCGCTTGACCCCAGTGGGGTGTCTATACATGACCCGTGGACCATGGGCTCCACATCTATAAGGACGAGGTCAAGCACCGATGGTTTGTTATCAGCTCTGTACTCAGTAGGTGATCTGATGTGATTGCAGAAGAGAATACTTGCGATAGGGTTTTGCAGTTCGGCCATGTATGTTTCGCTGGGGGATGCCGAGTTTTCCAGGCAGTGCACGTTGAAGTCGCCGGAAATAAGAACGTGGCTGTAAGTTGGGAGTAAGCATTTCGTCAGTGATGATATTACGTAAGAAGCCATCTCTGGAGTGGATGATGGGGAGCGATATACGACTGCCCCAAAGCAGTTGTCGTTAGGTCTGAGACGCAAACGGCAACATAACGAATCGTTGACCCGCGTCTCTGGATCATCCAATGGTTCGCACTGTAAGTCGTTACGAAAGTATAGGATAGCACCGCCATCCCTGCTGGGACGATGGTGCCAGAACAAGGACATACCACGAATTGCGATCTCGGCATCCGTAATCCCTGAGTGCAAACTAGTCTCAGTTATGGTGATGAGATCTCAAGAGTTTGTTGCCCGGCGCAACGGCTGATAGCTGATTTTTGTGATATTATCAGCGAGTCGCTTGGAGTTGCGTTCGGTGTCATTGTGATTAGCCCCTCTGACAACTCAGTTTGCACAATGCATAGGGAGTGGAGGCAGTATTGCATAGAAAGTTCGTCACTTCCTTCAGAACAAATCCCCTTTCTCGCTATATAAATGCGCGTTGATGTTGGTCTGCAACTTAGTGAATTTTAGTGGAAAAAGTGAAGAGGTTCTGCTCGTATGAATCTAAAAGATGTCGTTATTTTGCACTTAATAACATCTTTCTCATACGCATCGAACTTTGTAAATATGCGGACAACATCGATGAATTCGGTTATCCACAACAGGTCTTCTTGCTTAAAACGTTTACTGCATGGCTGTGAAAATTTTTAATTGAATTGCATTCCTTCTCAGGGTATCTCTTACTCTGCAGTTATCCATCAATAAGTATGCGCCTCCTCCGGCTACTGTATTTCCAGAATTTTCAAAAAAGATCATTAATTCATGAAGGACATGCAAATATGACCACTCCAAACTGTATGTCCACACGGGAATGTCTTTCCGCTCACAGCGTTTGTAGTACAGCTGAAAAAAATATATTTGAGTTGCAGTCTATCTCTGGGTGCATGCTCTGTTACATTTCGCCGCTAACACAGATGAAGCTTTGAAGACTCATATGAAGCTATAATGATATATTGTTTCTAACGTTCTCGCTTCTTTCGTATCTGAGTCAAACTTGATCTGTATACTATAGACTATTATACACAATGATGTGCCACTCGTCTAATTTCGGTTTACGGCTATAATTAATTCAGCCCCTTTCCCCTTTCTTCCTCTTTAATGAACCAGCTAGCTACATGGTATCACAGAGCTGTACTGAGATCAAAAAATAGTATACTCGTGTTTTGATAAGGAACTACAGCGTAAACACCAAATTGTATTCCCAAACTTAATTAATTCATCCCTGCTAGCGCTCAACCTTTGACACCCTTGCATGTATGAGGATGTTGCACATGTAAATACTATCCGTTCTTTTGTGAGCAAGGTTTCCCAATAGTACGATGAACATGGTGTATTATTATTAGTATGATTATATGCTTTATCCAAGTTGCGTGCCCACATGAGAATGTTCATCAATCTCCATCGACAGTTTGTTGGTTAAGTTGATCTCATGCATCAGTTTTAACTATCGGCTCCATCTTCTTGTCCCTTTACACGCCAGGAACACAAAAATCACCTGTTACCCTGTAGACCAATATAGATCACCCAATCCTTTATCCTTTTGTTCGATGATTTCAAATGAACGAGCAAATGACGGATGTAGATGTGCATAAGAATCCCCAAAGCATGCATCCGATTTTGACGATATCAGATAATTGATTGTGAAGAGAAAGACCGTCTGCCAACTCACGTACCCCAGAAAATGGTGTGCGTGTTGCGATACCTCAGCCAAGGTGGGGACTTTTGTTCGGCAATTGGAAGAGCGAATTTGTAGACGTTAATTTAAAAGGTTCCATCTGAGAAGAAATAGGTCAGAATCATGTGGAGCATATGACCACAGAGAGAATTGAAATGACCCGTGAACAAGATGTCCTGACTTTCACCACTATAAATGGTAGGGTCCGAATCAAAAGTAACCAGCGTACAATACAGCTTACAGCTTATCCCATTGCGCTACGCTTTATCCAAATATAAACTGTTCCCTTGCAACTGAAAACGTACAACTCATCTGGTCATTACTGTCGCGGTTGTGCACTCCACAGGAAATCGTCGGATACGAAGTGGCTATTTAGTTGAAAGCTATAATGCCTCTTTCAAGTTAGATGGTCCGATGTTAGCAGTAAATATACATGGTTAATTATTTATTTGTTAGTTATCTTCACGTGTCTTGGATTCGCAAACGAATTAGACGACAGGGATTGCGCGGAAAACGACAGGTAGCGCGGTCGACTTTCGAGTAGGTTGCACCTCGGAGCCGGTCCCTTCTGCAGTAGCCCGGAGAATTTTGGCTCAATGTAGTCTGAATCTTATCAGTTCACGAACGAGATCCACTCAGTGAAAAAGTTCACTTTGAAGTTTACTAATGAACTTGAAGTTAACTGAGCGATGTTAACTATAGACCAGATAAAAGAATAGCTCGTTACGCACCTCAACAAACTGTGCTTTCAACAAAGTTACAAAACGGCAGCCAAATATTTATACTAAGCAGCAAAAACGTGCGTTCGCGATAACGGGTATATGACCTGCCGGCGCCAGAATACGTGATGTATTAAGGATACAAAAGGTCTAGGAAACAGCCACTAGTCCAAAGGATAAGAAAGAATGTTTAGCATGATCATTCTATTAGAGTCAAAGTTGCAAAAGTGTAAGGTCGGCAAGAATAGGATGAGTGGTATTGTCAGATGCAAACTACATGGGTGGCATCTGTGATGGTATCATGCAAGCAAAAGAACGGTACAGACTTACATGACGAATCCAGCGGCCAACTTATCACAAGCAAACGAAGCAGTTGATTGGACGCCTACTCAGCTTCACCTATACGTTGATAGGGTCGTATTTGACAGCGCTGGAGTATCTGTTGGCTGATTCAACAGAAACATCTCATGCATGTAGCCACGTCGTTAGTTATGGAACTGAGCTAGTTATTTACATCATGGCTTCTACAAACTAATCATGCTGTCAGTTTCGTTGAGCTTGCTTTATTGAATAAGCCGTATGTCCCTGAATGACCTCGTTTTGCGACAGCACTGACCTCTATCTACAGTCTAAAGGGAAGGGGAAATTAAAACCCCAGAGAAAATTCAGTGCAGTTGGGGGAAATTCGCAGTGTTTGTAGGCTTGACGCTTAGGAAATGTTGGGCGGGACTGATAGTATATGAAGGGAAGATGTACAGTAAATTAATCCGTGGAATGGACTAATACATTCCCATGCTAATCATTCATATATATCCTACAGTAAGAAAGCCGAAAGCTGAGTCTTGCGTTGTGCATGTTGCGCGAGAAAAAGCCGCATTAACCATGGGATTTATCAACCGAAAAATTTGCACGATCCTATTTTCTAAAGTTTCATTAGACCACGAAGATTAAGTGAATGCACGGGTATTTCGGAACGGTTTGGTCAATAACTCATCTACTCAAGAAGTGTTTTATGCTCGGTGGAATATGACTTCTACATCCGGCTCAAAACCATAAAGG
>CALYDF020001403.1:0-73342 GCA_944474145.2 Dicrocoelium dendriticum
CACACAGACTGTGAGGGGTGTTCAGTGGAAGCTATCACAGACTACGAGGCGACCTGATTATGACATACTTGATTCTGCGAGACCCACATCATGTGTGCCGCCTTTTACTGCAACTCAGCAGCAATACAAACCTGAGGGGCCACTCATTAAAACTCGCAGAACAATACAGTCGTCTGGAGTGCCGCAGAAATTTCTTTTCCATTCGTGTCTGTCACTCGTGGAATACTCTCCCAGAATCGGTCGTCTCTGCACCGACACTAAGAGTATTCAAAATACGGTTGGACGATGCACACATCAACTTACGCTTTGTTACGTAGCACTACGTCTCCATGCTACACCGGGAGTGTACATCATGGAATTATGTGTTGTTAACTTCGGGTGCTGTAAATCTAAGAAGATCGCAGGACTACAGCGGAGCAAACGATGAACCCCCATATTCATATTTAAATTATTAACTATTTTACTATCCTTATTAAAATTATTGTTAGGTTGATATCCCACCAACTATCCAACGGTACTTGTGAATCAACGCTTCTTAACCCGTATAAATTCATTGTTCATTGTTCATTGAACACGATTTCGAACTTGTCAGTTCCGAATCAACTACCGTTCAAGGTGGAAATATGTCACGCTGCTCAATTGCGCTCTAAGCATGACTACGTGTATAGGCTTGGGTCATATATATTGCAAGCAAGTTGCCAAGAAAGCGACCATAGTGAGCTCATTCAAACTCAGAGGCAGCTTAGAAAAGAGCCAACCAGCACGTGGGATTGCTGCTAAGAGCATTCGGAAGATTCGACCCAACTACATTCTCCATGATGAACAATTCTTACGTGCTTCCTCTCGTTGAATACGCCATCTAAGCTTGACAATCTTGGTTGAAGCGCGACTTAGAAGGGCTAGAGAAACATCAACACAGGGCCACAAATAACCTCAAGGGCCTAGGAAATCAGTCTTGCCCTCAAATATTGAATTCACTATTAGTTTTCTGTGGCCTTTATCGAAGGCTGAGCAGTGATCTCATATGAGTCGACAAGATATTGTGTGGCCCTAATCACTTATGCTATCGCTTGCTGTAACTCAGTTATAACATCAATCTCAAACGTAACCCACCGAAATTGTGTACACTATATAGCCACCCGAAAGGCTGGCGGGATTATCTTTCGCATTGGTTTCGCCAACCCTGGAACTCTCTCCCAAACTTAGTTGTTTCCTTGCCCGCCAGGAATATTTTAAAAAAACGATTGAATATTGCCCGTGACCCACACCAATTCGTTGCGCAAACTGTGCTACTTTGGAATATAATAATTATCCCTTCAAACCGGATTAACATATGACATAATATATGAGGAGGCGGTGCATAATTGAGTACTCTGGTTCTTACATTTCTCACAGAGTACATTAACTATAATTGACTGCACGATGCCTCGTCGTTCGCATTCAACTCACAGTTACTCTACTATTATTCAGCGGCGTATCTGCTGGCTAAACGCTCAAACAGAAAACATACATATTGATATTGTAGGTTTACCCCCACCATCCTGCGAGACTTGTCAATCAACTGCTAGTTTATCCGGCATAAAACATTGTTCATCACGGATGCCTCAGGTGTTCCCTCTATAATGCTATTTGGTTTATGAATTTCCCTATAAGCACTAGTGCTCAAGCAGAAATATGCCGCATCAATGATGCAAATAAAAACGTATTATCAGACTGATGCACAATTTTATTCTCTTTTGCCATCGTAAGCGTCGAAAATATGTCGAAAACTGTAATGTACTGATGCGCGTTTTGTGTTAGTAATTGTTATTAGAATGTGCTAAGAAGTCAAGACTCCGATGTGAGTTATGTAGGCACGAGGAATAAATTTTCAGTTGCGACGTGCATAAATAGTATAAAAGAACACTGCAAAAGGATAGTTAGAATCCGCATATGCCAGTTGATCAGCGCGCACTTTTAGCGGCATAGTTTTTACCTCACACGCAATGTCGGTTAACTTGTTTCCAAACCATAAAAGCTTAATCGCACTAAATGGCTACGGATCGGAGAGGTTCAGACGATCAAAGAGGTGATTTGTGTTAAAACTGCAGTTATCAGTCAGTATCAGGTTGCCTTAGACGTACAGTCGTGATTCCTTCATTTCCCTTTCTTTTATTTGCTGATTTGCGTCCCTTGACTGTTGCAGTTATTTTCATTCATGGTGTTCGTTTCTAAAGAGCCAACACGAAATGCAAGCAACTACTTATCTTTGTCTTCTCACTGTACTTGCCAAATTGTTAATGGAAACTAACCGCTGTACACTTTTTACAGTTAAACAAAGTGACAAATATGCGACAACTAAATAACCATAGGTCGGTGAATGGGTGTAATTAGTTAAATAGTTCTGTGGGATCGAAACGTTCGATATACACGTGGAGTGCCTGATATCATGGAGAAAGTAAAGTAAATATTTTTCCATAACTTGGTGGATGGATACAATAGTGGTAACAAATTCCGGTACAGCAATGACATTAAATTGAGACAAATGTTTCACCGACCTGATCATCACCCTGACATCCGTACCCAAGAGGACAACGAAGACCATTGTACAGTAATCAGACCCATAAAGTTATTCGACCCCATTTATGGAAGGTGGGACCAGACAATTGTGCACGAAAGTAGTCCTTAAGCAGGTAACATAGAACAAGTGTTTCCTGGGTTACTAAATAATTTGTTTACACGAAGGGACCAAGTACTTCTACTGTTTAGTGTTACTTCCAGGTATTCCACTGACGTCAGAAACTTCATATCCTTACCATCGATGCAAAGTTGTGGGCGTGTCGTGAGCAGCTACCAGAACGGATTACATTTCAACAAAGAAATAAGATCATCTTTGCATTTTAGAGTGTTCATGTATAGGCAGTGAGCAAAAGCAATATCTGTACTCGTCGGTAAGGATGGCGATATAGCCGATGAACTTAACGTTGTATGATGCACATTCAGAATTACGTCATGCATATACTAATGCATAGCGACCTTTTCAAGAACTTACTAACTTAGGAAGAAAATGGAAATGAGATTGATTAAATCCCCGAAGGACATCGAAATTAGTGGTGATTGATGTTAGGCTTATACCGAAAACCTAAGAAGTCGGAGCGTTAATGTGACGCACGAGTAGAAACGTACCCATGAAAGACTGCTTTCATACTTTTAAAATGATATTTTAATCTTACCTGCCTAAAGATAATCAAGTTGGGGTTTCCGAATATCCGTGCGAAATTATGGTACTACCCAACGCTATGTTGGTAACTAGTCTAACAAATGAAAACATTTCAAGTATATTTTGTATTTGTGGTTTCAGCACAAGTTTAAATGTAGTCATTGGATGTGCCGTAGTCTCCGGTTTCCCAATCAGGACGCCTAGTCTGCTTGTAGAAATTGGGGAATAACCATGTCTCCTGTTCATTCCCACAAGCAATGATAGTTTCACCGCAGTTAATATGAAGCTCCCTTGTCATTTGCTTCTTGTCTTTAGTCGTAATCATTTAGTACAAATAATTACTTATTCCAAAAAGCGGATATCTATATGTTTATCCGCTTTCCAGGTTACATGGAACAGCTTACCATTTTCCGTTGAAACAGGTTTAAAAGCATTTATTTTGCTTTTCTGCTGCTGAAGATAACGATGTTTCACGTTTTTATCGCGATTATAACGGCGTTGTCAGTTTCCAGGAATTGATTCTCGACAGTTCTCCTCTAAAATGGGCAAAGTGGCGTGCAAGAAGGGGAAACAAAAAATCCGTTCGTTACTTGAATGAGAATACGCCCATCTCAGTCCAAATTCAGGTCTACCAGTCGTGTTTCGGTCTCTGTTTTAGAGACCTGGTTTTAGGTTTAGCTGCAATTTAGCTTCATTACTATTGCTATACAGAGTCGGCTCCTTTGATTATGGTTAATCCGTAACTTTCTTTACACCCTAAAAGGTTTCATTACTGTAGTTAATACAACTGCGGTTGTCCTTAGCCATTAAATCTCTGACATGGAAATATTCTGATGTCACGATTTCTCTAGTTGAACGCAGCATTGTACACATTGAACCAGTTACGCTTAGCTAACAGCTGTGCTTCGAATTCTAATTTACGTAAATCCTATTGCATCTACCAGCAACCGCTTACACCAGAACGTTGTCAGCACAAATATTTGGATGAAAGTTTAGTTCTTGGATTATTTCCTTATACAAGTTTTTCAGTTAAGCGGAAATCGTTGAGATTCACCACATTACATGTATCACCGTGCTCCTTTATGAACTCTGCGTCCTACCACTCAGGAAGTTTGAATCAGATATAAACTCCTACCTGCAGCAACGTAGGTATATTATTACTGCATATGGAGACATGGCCGAAATATCAAGCCAGTTTAGTTGTCATGATAGTAAGCTTCTTACTTAGCAGACTGGAGGTTTAAGATCCATATTAAAACTGTTTGCAACATCCGCAAATGGTACATCATTCTCAGAATGTTGAGCGACAGGATTCTTTTCAAAATATATAGGAACCGGAAACAAACTACAGACTGCTACAGCATAAGGACAGCGGAGCATTGTTGAATGGAATTAGAACCAATCTAGTCCAGTAGGCTACTTTGCGTAACACGCACCAAACTGCTGACATCTAAGCGAACGTGGTGCCACAAAACTGAAACTAATGACAAAAGAAGCTAGACAGTCTAAGTGCGCATAAAACGCGCCTACCAAGAGCAGGTTTTTTGTATTTTTCATTCTATTCTATAGACTACCTATTGTCTGGCTTTAATGAGTTCCGGAAGAGAACACGAATGACATGCTGACAGTGCTTGCTGCAAAGCACTGACTTGAATAGCAATATCAATTATCCCTCTGTCTGCCAATGTCCGAAAAACGACAAGTCATCAATTGAGGCGCAGTTTCATGTTGCTGAGTTGACTACAGTGCCTATGTATAATTGGAATATCTAAATATTAAGCAGCGGTAATTTTCCTTACAGGAATTATTGTGCGTGAAGCTGAAAATATCAAGCGCTTCATAACTAATTTTATAATTAATTACGCACGACATGCTTGGATATTGCAAATTGACAACATCTGTGAAACAACTATGTGTACATCGATTCAATTAATGCAGTATACCTGTTCTAGTATTTAAGGAATGGTGCCTATGCCACCATGAAATTCTTACACATAAGTGATCAGAAACGTAAAAGGCCGCATGTCAACGTAATTACTTAGATCTTAGAAGTCATCGTGAAGTATTCCGCACAATGTCAGTTAAATATGGCATTAAGATAAACAGATATGCAAACTAACCTGCAAATTATCCCCATAGTTCGTTGATTTTAAGTAGAAAAAACTACTTTAATCAGGAATATGCTATCATGGACACATTATCACAAAAGTTTAAAATCATTTAGGCAAACCAAATAGCTTGCATTTTGCAACTAGATTACTTAGTCTGTCTGAACAATGAATACACCGTATTACACACAGCGTTCAGATACCTTTAACTATAGTCTTCTTCCCCTATACCGCATAAATTTCAAACAGATTTACCAATATTGCTCTAACATGATAATGTAAAGAAAAAGCTCATCCGCAACAATCTCGAATTAAATAGCAAATCCCATCATAAAATGATTAGAGCAACGCAGATGGAACAAGTTATATCCGCCTACAGAAGATAAAAATGTCGACATAAGATAGCAGGAATAAAGTTAAATTATATTGTTAAAGCCCGATCAGGATTCGAGGAAAGAGTTTTGAGAAGATGCACGTATTAACAAAATCCAAATTAACAAAATGGAACCGTAGGAGCGACAAATGTCAAAAATCTTAGGAACATTGAGCATAACGCACAGTCTCCGGCTCTCCAAATTCAACGTATACCGGAAGGGCGCAAGATGTTGGAATCGGCAATTCGCCTAAACTGGTGCAAACGATTCGGGCTTCAACAACAACAAAGTTTGCATGGCCACTGTAAAGTACCTCTTGACCTTCTTGAACTATGGCATCTGCAGTCCTAGCCCACCTAGATTGCAAACCACCCGGCAACGCCCAAACAAGACGCTCACTAAGTAGTCACAGTGTCTAACTGAGTAACAATATCCATTTGCTGCAGGTCAACATAACGGCATTCCATCTTCAAATAGAGTCGAGACAAAGCAACCTGGTAGTTTGATAGCGGCTTAAACTCAGTGAACAATCCATCAGTCAACGATCGGGCCACTATGGGACACTGGCCAAAGCACTCCTGAAGAATGCGCCTAACCTTCTCATAAACCTGATTGTAGTGCAAATTTACACACCCACTTATTACCCTCTTGGTTCTTATTTGCAATATAAATGCGATAAACTAGGCAGTGACCATTTTCACGGACACGATTCTCAATAAATTACACAAATTGCTTTACACATTTTTAATGCCAAGCAGGATTACCGTCAAAGCTTTAAAGTTTGACCTTCAGCAATTCCAATAATTGTTGACAAGTTGACCGTAACGGATCTGCAGAGGGCTACTAAACTGGTTCTTTCTTTCGACGAGCTTCTGAATATCAATTCATCTGCTTGCACTTAGTGTCAGAAATTCACCCAACTTTGGTTTGGTTTCCTAGGTCTAATCTTCGCTTTATCATTCCGAATTCGGCTTCGGCCAGCTATCTTACTTAGTTCGACTAATCTAAACGCCGCTCGCGTCTTATCCGAAACTGTGCTAGATTTATTTACAACACTTACATGCGCCCCAGAAACCAAAGGTGTAGCCGGAACAATGTGAAAAGATTCGGCTTGCTTCGATTCTTAGGTAAATCTAAGGACATTCGCAGACTTTGTAATCACGAGGATGCGGAGATCCTATGTAAAGCCATTCAAAAGCTTCAAAGCTGATAGAAACGGATCTCCAGTCAATGGGTGTTAGAGCACTGTAATCGTCAACACGCTTAGGAACCTTGAGCAGAACACGCAGTCTACGGTTGTACAAATTCAACGAAGACCGGAACAGAACACACATCACTGGAAACAATTAACGAACAGGAACTGACCCAAGATACCCGGAATAAGTCAAAATTCAGGTCCGGTTTGTCTACTGTGGCTTTTAAGGTACAAACATTAAAAGTTGACAAACCTCAAGTGGTGTATGAAAGTACAAAAAATGCAAGTGAAATACTGAGCGGAACTGTAAGGGCCTTGATACAGAATGACAAAATACAAACTAAATGACTAAACGTGTGCCCTACATGTTATATATCGGTTGGTCATCAGTTAAGCTAAATACAGCAATGATTAAACAACACAAAGTGCACCGATTGGACAGTTGATATAATTGATTGCATGTGACCAGATAGACAGGCCCGGACATCCGTGAATAACTGTCAAGGGTGGGTAGACGGAAGAGTAACTCTGATGATACCCCCAGAGAATAGGCGTATAGAATAGGCGTAGCAAGCTTGAGCAACGATTGTTCGTATGCAAGAGGATAAACTCGCTTGGTTACTCAATGTTCATACGGTGCTTAGGAGACAACTAACTGAGGTTTTATTATGCAGGTTGAAATACGAAAGCAGAATACTGATTGATCGCGTTGGGTGAATCAATAGGGGTTTGCTCCGGATAGGCTGAGCAACATACTTTTTTCATTATTGTATCTACACAGTCTATCACCAATTCTTTGATTTATATATCGACTACATATAGTTCATTAAATTGGTTTTGATCTTTATGAAATCTACCTATGAGGAAACGGATTATGCATCAGTTAAGTTATACGTTTTTGCTGTCCCTTTTCTGTCCTAGCGGTAAGGCATTCGTATGACACTGACTAGCAAAGGTTCATCGCTCATTTAAACGACCACATTTGGTGCTGCGTCTACACCTGATAGTGACTAACATCTATTCGGTGACAGAATCTTGACATATTTTCAGACAGATCGCCGTAAACGCTTGTTAATTTCGGGTCAATATGGTATATGCCTAGTCCGCGTTATCGAAAGTGAAGGCTGTCGTATTCTCCCCCGCTGGTGCCAACCTTCAACTATTGGAAGTCGGACTTTAATGGTCTCACTCGAGCAGCAAGCCAGATGGACTGGTCTTTACCAGAAGATTAGTCTATTGAAACCTGTTGGACAATCATTAAAGAGGGAGTGAAATCTTGGTGCGCTAGGTTTGTACCCTTCAAGTATTGGAAAGGTGGGCCAGTCAAACCACAATGGTTCGATAAGGAGTACAGCAAACTGGCACGACGACAACACCGTCTATGGAACAAATTCGTGTTATCTGGCTCTGATGAGGACTGCAAGGCGTGCAATGTACAGCAAAA
Source organism: Dicrocoelium dendriticum (assembly GCA_944474145.2). NCBI lineage: Eukaryota > Metazoa > Platyhelminthes > Trematoda > Plagiorchiida > Dicrocoeliidae > Dicrocoelium > Dicrocoelium dendriticum. The sequence continues at coordinate 8,321 of CALYDF020001403.1, forward strand.
TCTCTACAAGAATGCGAAAACAAAAAACGCAGAGGCTTTGAAGAGCAGCTTGCAACCGCCGCAAAAACTGCTCTAAAGAGGATCTTCGCCGGCATGAAACGGCGCCTGAGGCCTGCTGGTAATATATCAGTGTTGGAAGGCTCAGGTGGACAGCCCCTAACCTTGAGCACAGATCGTGCGTCCGCATTGATGGCACACATCACCTCCGTACTTGCAAGTGACCAGGTGACTGTAATGAGTTCGACGACTACCACTAGCGCTGAATTAGATAGCCTAGTCTGCAGCATGGAAGATATACGCAAGCCTCTAGCAAGTCTTGACGGGAATAAGCCTGCCGGGCCAGATGGAATCCACCCACTGATTCTCAACTCCTTGTCGGCCATCATCTCGCCTACGGTAACTGAGCTGTTCAACAGCTCATTCTCTGCTGGAATATTACCGAGCGACGAAATGCTCAGTCGTAAAGCCAATACCGACAGGTGGTAACGCAAGAACAGTGGATAACTATTGGCCGATATGCCTGACCGCTGTTTTGGCAAAGCCACTCGAGAAGATCGTGAAGAAGAGCCTTCTGCAGCTTCTCGAGTCGAAAACCCTCTTGACACCCGCACTGCATGGTTTCGTGAAAGGTTGCTCGTGGGTCAAAAACCTACTGTTGACGAGGCACGAATGATTACAAGCGCTGAACCAAGGCAAATCAGTCCATAACATTTACATTGACTTCAGCAAGGCTTTTGACAAGGTAAATCACACAGTGCTCCTCGACAGGCTGACGGTGTGCCGGGTTGGTGGTGCGCTGAACAAATGGATCAGGAATTTCCTCGTTGATCGAAAGTGGAAGGTCCAGGTGGACAACCATTTAACAGACTGGTGTCCATGGAGCAGTGGCGTACCTCAAAGCACTATACTGGGGCAGATTTTGTATCTCATGCATGTAAAGGATGTGCCTCAGCTACTCCCATGACCATGTGCCTTGTTCGCAGATGATTTGAAGGTGTGGAGAATAATCCGCACACCCAGTGATTGTGACCTGCTTTAGCAGGTCTGCGGAGGTCAACCTTCCGATCAACCTAGTCAAGTCGCAATTCATGAGGCTGGGTAAGTGTAAGCACAGTCGAACCTACACGGTGGCTGGTCAACCGTTGCGTCCCGCGCCTTTTGTGCGCGACCTTGGTTTACTCTCACGCTACGACCTAAAGTCCAAGGGCAACACGAATAGGCTTTACCAAGACAGCCTTCGTATGCTTTGGGCGCGCAGGCACAGCTTCAGCACGGTCCGAAGAGATTGCCCCTCGCCTCGTGGTCTCAATAATACGACCAATGCTAGAGTATGGCTCTCCAGCGCATTGTCTAATCACCCGGGGCGAGCTAGAAAATATTGAGCAGGTGCAGCATGTAGCCACCAGGCTGATTCCCAACTTACGAGGAGTGCCGTACGAAGACCGATGTAAGAAACTAGGGCTGTCCACCCTAGCTTATCTTCGACTGAGGGTTGACCTTATCGTGAAGCACCGGCTACCACATCTGGGACATTACCCCATGCTGAGACCGCTGCTTCATCTGCGCACACCAAGCAGCACACGAGGACGCCGGTACAAGCTTGTCCCACCGGATTTGAATCGGGTCTCTCCCCGACTCTGTTTCAAACGCAGAGTGTTGAATGTATGGACGGACCTGCCGCAGCAAGTAGTTGGAGCAAAGTCGGTGTCGGTATTCAGAAAGTTCCTGGACAAATACTTCGCTGACGAAAAATTTGTTGAGCGCAACACAATATAACGGGTCTTTGTCCCTGATTGATGTTAGATGCAGTTATACATAATAAACTCTACTTGTTGCCTCCAAACTTTAATCAGTACTCGGTATACTTTATTCTCAATAACGTTCTTTATCGTGGATCCTATCGTGTCACGTCACAGGTAATGCAATAATATTCGGAAATTGCGACCTACACATAACTAATAACATACTTTTATATATGAAAAACTGTTCTTAATGTAGGTACAGATTAGTAGGTATATCCTTGGTTATTATTAAATATTGACGACCATTTGTAGATTTTTATAGATTTGTTTACTCAACCTGGATTATTAGTTTAGGTATTTTGTTGGCTATACATATAGCTAACACCACTGCCAGAAAAAATGTTTTCGCTTTTTGTATGTCATGATTGTTTGGTTTTCTTATATTCTGATTTTCATTTTAGGTTGCTCCAGTATGCGGCGTACCGTGTGCGGAAATTGTTAGTGTATGGCTATTGTAGCAAATGGCACAAGTAACGTATATTAATTAGCTCGTTGTCATTTATGTGTATTTTCCACAGTGCTACGCAGGCAGATAGGAGTAGGTTTCCCGGTGCAACGTGTTGTGAGGAAACATCAAGCTTTTCCTAAGAATTCGTACTCAAAGATGCTCGACCTGAAGTTGCATACAGTGTTCACGGTAGTTAATGGTCGATGTGGTACTTAACACAAGTTTGGTGAAGGATCTCTATATAAATGCCTTAGCTTTCCTATTGATTTTCCACAAGCTGTCATGGATGATGTTGCGGTATTCATGGATGGGAAGTGGGATGTTTTTGAATAATTCTGGTTTGGCAGAGACCGTAAGGATTTTGTAGCAAATGCTAGCCACATATCTCCTAGCTTTGATACTTATTATAAAGTTTGCTCAGAAAAATATTTGTAGGTATACGGGAATGCGAGAACAGAGGTTTACGGTCGTATGGACATACCTTATGGATCCTTTTGGGAACAGAGCAACATTATGATATATTGCTTAAATTTTCAGCACCGAGTTGCAATATCCACGTGGATTGAAGATCAAATAGAATCAAAAGTGGCATGTTTTGAATAAAATCACGCCGTAATTCATAAATAATCTTGATTTCATCAGCGAATTGAATGAGTTACATAATTATGATAAATTTGCTACGTGTAAAGGAGAATTATCAAGGGCCAAGTGCAATTTCTTGGATGGTACCTCTGGCGATTGAGCCTAGGGAAGAGTGGTGATCAACAAAATTTACTAGCTAAAAATGATTGTCTAGGAGGAATGCTTACTTAAAAGTGAGTTTCGGATTGTGAAGGATTATAACTTTTTCAATTACGGTTTTTGAGTTACGCGGTCAGATGTTTTTCCAGGTCCAAAAATAAAATTATGAACGCAAAACCGAGTAGGTGGATTAGGAAGTCAGTGTAAACGAACATGTATCAGGCAATTGTTCTTCAGACTAGCACAATTATATACATATCAACTCAGAGAATTATTGTTTAAATAAGATAATACCATCGTTTAGACGAAGTTGATGATTGTTATTAATCCGTTTAATTTCTTGACCTACGCGCCAGGTGTGAGTGTAGTTACATAAGTGCAAATATGTTCTCTATCCCATTGTACCCGTCCGCCAGCTATAACAGTTCACACCAAATTACTATGTGCAAATCAGGATAGATTTAGTTGCCAAGATATTTTTGGGAGTGTGAGCTATCTAACTATCTATTTCTGTTTGTACAGCAGTTAACATGCAAGCTGTAAGAAGGAACAACTAGTAGTGCTATTAGCAGTTGGGGATTTCGAAGCGTTGTAGAATCAGTAGAGAAGAATGGCATGGAAATTAACAGTAACAAGTAATTACAGATATTCCGGGTAGTGCTCTCGAGCAAAATGGTTACAAGGAATCGCGGTAAATGTGCAGTGGATATATATATAATACATCCGACATCGCGTCTTGCACTGCATTCATTAGGAAAATCTCGAATGAATAACCAAATGAATCCGATCCTGTTAGGCCTAACTGCTTTATTCGCCATACATTTTACCTGTCAACTGAGACTGGAGATGAAACGCACAACATGGCATGAATGCACTAACTTCGAAAAGAAATGAAACCATAACAATAGTTTATTTACCGACTCAGCCAAATGCAAAGCCTGTTTCATACACCTTGGTATGTGTAACTCTTTAATATAGCAGTGTAATACAAACTATAGTGGGTAAGAGAATGAGTAAAATACATGGGTGGCTAAGATGGGGTAGTCTCCTGAGGAAAACTCAGTTGAGATCAGTGTCGTTTTGAGGCTGTAATTGCAACTAGGGCTTGACTTTTTCTCGGTTAGCACCTAGGCAGTTAAAATGACGGCGGGGGAACTGTATTGCAATGGGGTGTTAAGGCAAGTTATGCGCAAGTTCTTTAGAGTTATGTGAGTTTTGCGACAGGTTCTGGGTCTGACTGTTACACTTACAAGATGAATGATCTGTGTGTTACAAGATTACTTTTAGCAAGTTAGCTTAGGCAGTTTATGGATAAACAATTTGGCCAACTAGACTGATGTGCAATTAGACTTTCTAGCTTTATATAACTATGCATTTGTTGAAGCCAATGTTGGGGAGCCTAGATAAAATAAAGTAGCTAAAGATCTAATAAATTATCTTTAGCCTATAGTGGGTTTGTTGAGATTTATCATACCATCTAAATACTGGTATCTTAACCTGATTTCTTAACTTGCAAGAAATACTGGTGTACAATGTATTCACAATTTTAGCAACTGGTTAAATTCGCTGTATCTATCAGTTTGGTTGAACATCGATTGCAATCGTCGAATGGACTATTATCATAATATTTGCATCCCTGTATTTTAAAGACACCACACAAGTGACTTGAGTTTGGGCTTATTCTTACAGTCGAACATAGTTATCTGTAACCTAACTTCTATAGAGGAACACTTAGCCAACTGTCCTTGTTGTAACTTCGCCTTTACTAGTGTTCGCTCAGTGTATTGATACACACCGGTTTTACACCATTCCTAGCCCGCACCATTTGTTTTCGATAAATCAAAGAGTTCAACAATAGTTGAATTTCTCCTTTACAATCGGTTCCTTATTTTAAGTAAACGGAGAATTTTATCAAACATTACTAGGTTCCTTATTTCCTTATAAAAATTTCATTGTATCAAAACCAACGAAGCTATTGTAAATTGCTCAACTGTTATCTGCCTGAACGCACTCGATTGTGAGTACAGCTTTATTTTTTACAAGTCAATAAATTTTAGTTTTAACACGGATCGTTAGTTCTTTGTCTGTCGGCGAAACAGTATCCTTGACACCATCTTTCCGACCTCTAAACATTTTAAAATTTATTTGCGCATCCGCAATTTACATTTATCTAACGCGCCGTAGTGCATCCTTTGGTTTGTATTTCATGGCAAAAGCTCCTTTTTACAATTCTTTAATTACACTATCCTTATGCGTGGTATCATTATACAAACTACTGCGTGAATTGCGAGCCTCCTCCGTATCAATTTCTGTACTAAGCAACTGGCCTTAATGGTTGGACCAGTCCAAAGAATTATCACGGAACCACTTTAATTGGGATCAACTTTACCTGACATTGTTTTCTGCTATCCCTTTGCACAATTTGATCAAACCAACAACCAGGATCGTATCTGTCAAAATGTAAATTATTTTGCTGTTCATTTTACCTGCATCAGAACGTCTAAAATAGCATCGATTTATTGTCTCACTTTTCCTTGATCACATTATTCGTAAGTGCCGTAATTTGGTTCAGTGTTCCATGAAAAGGCAAAAACACCAAAAGGACTACTCACAATTTGAACACGACTATTGTTGTACTGAGCTGCTACATATTGTCGATTTTTGGTATTCCAAAATAGGAAGGTGATATTCATGGCTCTACAAGAATAGCAATAAAATCTAATGCCAACGCGTTGCTAGCCATTGGTGAAAACCCAGCATTTATGGTGAATTTGTGATACCACTGAACGTTTTTGTGTTTTCATGTCGAGATCCAAATAGTGCAGAGTCTAGGTTAAGAAGACACTGCCATCATAAATTGGTTTCAACGATAACATTAGTTAAATTAACATTTTCACCTAGAATGGCGCGCATGATGCTGATCCCGTTGGATCCATTGTAAATGTTACTGAGGACCTGTGCTAAAAGCGTTGGCAAACTGTTCCACCACTCTGATGTAAAAATAAAAAATAATGTAATAATAATAATAAAATAATAATAATAAAAAATAATGTAAAATAAAAAAATAAAAAAAAAATAAAAATAAAATAAATGAAATAAAAATAATAAAAAATAAGTAATAATAATAAATAAAAAATAATAAATAAATATTACATTGTTTATGCAAAATAATCTCAAATGATCATTTTGAAACCAGACGATATCTATTATTTTGCACCTTAGACATATACTCGACACGGTATTGGAACCTACTTGTTAACGCATACAATGCAATTTCAAGAAGTTGTCTCCTGACATAGTCTAATTTATTCAGTATATATAGAAATTGTGAAGAGTAAGCGCACGTTTTTCTAATTTGTTACTTGTTCTAAGGCAGATATTTGACATGGATACTTGTCATAGATAAAATTCATACCGTCTCTAACAACGTAAGTTAGTGGGTTTATCATGACATTATGCAATCGTTGCTTTACCAAGCCAGTAAAAACAAGCACTAAGAGAAAATGTGCTGTAAATTATCCAATATCTTAAGAGTGCAATTACGAATTTACTCGCTGCTAAGGTAGGAACGCTTCATGCATCGTTAGTGAATAATATTGTTCAAAGAATCTGGAGATTCGAAACTTGCATCAACATAACACATCACGTTGAGGTAATTGAAGAAAGCTCACAGTACTGGGCTCACAAAGGCGGATACCGGAAGAACAGTTTTTTAATAATTAAGTCAGATTATCCAACAAAAATAGAACAACAATTGAATGCAGGCCCATGAATAGTATATAGATATAAATCTTGAATGACATTAAGGGAAAAACATAAGGAAGGTTTAGGTAAATATTTAAGAACTGTGCTTGCTGAGCTTGATTCAAAAATATTTATAGCCTTTTTCCGTACTCTACTCAACGTCCAAGAGTTTATGGCATACCCAATTTACACAGACTCAACCTTCCCATACAGATCATAGTCGATTGCATTTCCTGCCAGACTCACGAACTCGCTAGACACTTAACAGGGCTATTACAAACATTCACTGGACAAGTGAGTATATTCGGAAGAAAATCTTACAACTTCGCCCAAAAATAACGTTCATTGTAACCGCACATTTTACTAATGTGTCCAAATTAGGAGCGTAAGCGATAGCAAGATGTTTTTAAGAGATTAGAGCACTTTGGTGACAGAGCCAAACTAACAATTTACCCAATGTTCGTGGGTATGAAAGTGTGCCTTAAAATATTATACATCGTATACCAGCCGAGGTTGTACGCCCAGGAACCGAGTCTGGCCGCAGAAGCGCCATTATCCCCTGTGCTGTCCCAGTGTGACATGGATGATTTCGATTAGATGACCTTAACAAAAACCAATATCTCACCGGAATTTTAGTGGGATAAGGTAAAATACACATGATCCCGAAACAGGATAATTAGGAAGGATTGTTAAACCGCTTGAACTTATTTGATACAACTATATATATTTCATGGAGTTTAAGATTTTAGAAGTACAGCATTATGTTTTGACTTCTCAATTCACAGAAAGAGAAGCAAGTTGATAACGACTATATACGTAAACCGACTGGTACCGAAAGAGTTCTGCCCCACCCTTCGTGTCACCCGAAACAGGTTTATACTAGAATAGCCACAGTATTTTTCTACGGGGCGCAGACTTTGTGCTTGGTAGGGGAAAGCAAAAGAGTTGCGTGATGAGTAAACTATTAGATAGTGGTTACCCACAGAGGTTAGACAGAAGTTAGTTAGATAAGTGGCAAGCTCAGTTTTAGGATTCACGACTGAGTGCATAGTGGATGAAGGAATTCCATCCAAGAAAGAAACCTCGTAGACGATTCGGAGAGTGATGTACAAGAATGGTTTAAGAGTAAACTTCCAATATACAAAAAGAAAGTGCAGGTTTGGTGCATTTGTAGGGCCTTGTTCCTACAGATTGTACAAAAGCTGCGTCTATTTTACTAAATAAAATGAGTGTAAGCTTGTATAACTAAGTCAAACTGCTACAGAAATACACGTATTTCAGAGAACATGCGGCTCATTACACGAGACCTGAAGAATGATTTTAATGCAACGTATAATTAAGAAACCCAGCGGAGGATATGTATGCATTAGACAAAGGTCACCAAATGGACTTAAAAATGTAGATATCATTTGAAGGGGTATTTGCTCAACGTCAGCGTGGCTGGTTGCTGAAGTGCTGGAAATCACCAAAGCGGACAACTGCGTGAGTGGATTGTAGTGGTTTAAACCCTACTGCAATGCTAACGCTCTTAATTTGGCCAATCTGATCATATTTATTTTAATTCAATTGCTTAAAAAAAGCAATGAAAAAATAAAAGTGGCAAACGCTGGCATTTCGTAATATTTTCCCAGTAACAATACATGCGCCGGGAAATATTTTTATAATTGTCATATGGAATAATCAAAACAAAAACGTTCATGATTGTGGTCATTGTTGTCGCTACTGGCACCACGGTAAGGGTAGATTGACAACTGATTGTTTTTGGTGATATAAAGCTGGTCTATTTAGGCTTATCGCACATACCTCGGCAAATCGCCAATTGCGTGAATTCGTATAACCCAGAAAGATCCAAAACGCTGATAAGTAAGTAATGGTGTGGCAAGTCGCAATTTCGCATGCGTATGGATGACGCAGGCGGCTTACGCGAGCAGTATGCATCAAAGAGGACTGAGCAAAATTTTGCTGTTCTCAGTTTCATAAACCTTCTTTCACTCTGCCATCGAAAGCTTAATCGGTTCTGTCGATGTAACTGACGCCACAGTTACACACGTATTGGTAAAAGCAAAGTAATTTGGCACTGACAGGTTCACTTTTCCTTCCCATAGATTACAGCAAATTTGGGTTTTGTTGAGAATCACCGCCACGGCAGTCCAGTAAGTAAGCTGAATGTCTGAGACTATGCATACAGTTGTTCGTCTTGCTGCGGCATCACCCTTGAATGATAGTGTGATATAACTTTTACTTTAGTACCATCAGCACCGTTTCTCTAGGCGCGCCAACCAGGTTATGTGTTCTTCGATTCGTTTTGGTGGCCATTATCTATAAGAATTTAAATTTCGTGGACAATCAGTCGCTCGAGCAGATACGCCTGGCGATATGCGGTTCAGATTGGAGAGTGCAAAGCGACTCCAGTTTGTTACCACTATGGGATTATCGGACAATGGCATGAGGTAATGTCGTTGCATCACCTTATGTGACGTCATGAACTGTGATTGTCTTACTACCCTGACTCATCTCTACTATCTCGATTATCATCCCTGTTTGCAATAAAAGTGCCACTCCAAATGTTAACTGGTTCATATCGCATGACGAAAATTTTGTACCTACAGCGAAACCGTACCCGGATAAACACTATTCGGTTTTCACCAAAATTCTCTGAACTCATGACTTCCAGATCGGTTCCAAGTACACTCGAACCAGCTTTATTGCCCATCCGGCTTCCAACTCACTCAGCTCTATTGCCTAGTTTTTCCAAAAATGCAACTATTTTTCTCCCAAATATTCTAAATTTTCATCTTCTAAGTGCCGATTTCCGTGGTCATCCTCCTGCTTAATTTCTCAGCTGCGTGGGCTGCGCTCTTGTCCTTTTGCCAAATTTACACCCTCGCGTCAACTATCATTTATTACAAGTACCTCACAGTTAGATAGTCCGATCGAATCAAGAACAACAGAGGTGTAACTGGTGTTATTGGGAGATCAATAACGGTTACCTAATTCATTCAATATACGAGCAAGCTAATTTTACAATAGGTTGTGGACAAGCCCCCGCCCTTATTCAAAATTCGAGAACTGAGCAAGTTAAGTAATGTTTACGCTCCACAGTTGTTAATACTCTGTAGCTTACACAAAGGTATGGCCAGTAACAGAAAGCATTTAGTCCTGATAGACATGCTAGACTTATTGGACAAAATCAGAATTTATCCACCAAGAGCCTCGCAACGTCAAATGGTTGCTTAATTTGCACATTTCTCCTCTTATCCTATCCAGGTTATAAATATAAGCATGGCAAAGTGTTTTATAGACAAAGCAGACTGTGAAAATTGACTAAAACATCGGATGCCCGAAAATTTAAATGCATTTGATGATAACAACTTACCCAGTAAAGACAAAGTAGGTCGTTTTGACTGAAAAACCTCAGAGGGCTCTTTGTGTTTCTCAGCCGATAAGCTCAGCGGTTCGAAAGAAGCCATGGAAAGGAGGACTTTCCTGTGCTTCGCAAATGCCAGGGACGGACAACAGAAAAATGCTTTTTCATTGGAAAAGAAGAAACCACAATGTTTTAATGACATAACAGGGGACACGCTCTCTGTAACGGAAAGCTAACATAAATACGTGGAAGGTCTATTCATCGAGCGGGTTCTCAAATAAGAAAAGGAGATAGGCAAATGTTGCAGAAATTTATGTTGCTCATAGATAATCGCAAATCATATCCAAAAGTAGAAGGCCTGAAAAGAAGCTCCAAACTAAATATTGCCGGTAAAGTCGACCAACATTCTTCAACCCATGGACAAAGGTTTGAGTGTGAATCTAAAAACTCGTTGCAGAAATGGGATTGTGGAACGATTTCTTTACCACATAGAAAACAAGTTGTTATCTGGTTCCTTGTCAGCCGTGTATGTCAGCGCCAAGGTTTCTGTATTTGACGGAATTCAATTCGTTTCAAAAACGTGGTGACGGGTTACCGATGCAGCATTAGAAGCTTGCTTTCTGCATTCTGGCTTCAGTCGACTGGCACCCGGTGCACTTTCTGATGACCCCGTCATTGCTGAGGACTAAATTAACGCTTGCATAAATCCAGTCATGAATGCAATGTATTTCGTCGTTATCGACAACGAAGGGAAATGTACCTCAGCTCTGACAACTTTTGAAGATTAAATCGTCAGCAAAGTTTTAGAGCCTAGTAGAAAAGAAAGGAGGCATCGATGCAGAAGAGGACATGTCGGAGACCTCCGTGCGTAGCAGCAATTGGCGCGAGTCGCGTTCAACAGCAAAAAACTGTGTGCATGACTGGCATTGCTACGGATATTTACATGGGCTGGGAATACTTTGCATTTACAAACTGATTTTTATCCGTGCAATACTAACTGGAGTAACTATTCAAAATAATGTGCAACTGACGTTGGGTTGCTTTCTCAGCAAATATATACAGTAGGGCCAGTTTATATAGCTATCTAGCTAAGAAGCGTTATGTTATAATTTTTGACTTATTGATCATACTCTTTTGAATAAAATTCCTTGCAGTCTTTTGTTATAAGTACGTATTTTATCATAATTAGCACGTCACAATTCATGTGGTATACCTTTAATAAGTTATTGGTTGTTTCCATTTTGGAACAACATCGGTTAATTGCCAACCCAGCTTTATTGAGCGCTTTTAAAATTTTCAGATGGTGGACAATAAGGCGGCTTCTGTGCAACGTTGATACATACGCACCGCTTGTGTAATAGCGCCTCAAACTCCTCATCTAACACCCTAGTCAAAAGTATGTGTAGTTCTCCAAAGGTGCAATCAGAAATATAATTAATTTTAGCGTTAGGCTGAAAGATTTTGACAATGATGCAGTACTAAGTCCTCTCCTTAATTAAACAGACAGTCAATTGCGATCATTTAAAACAGTCTTGTCAGGTTTTCTTCCAGACAATAACGATTCATCAAGAGCAAAAGAAGCTGTGTTAAATTCCGGCATTTTAAACTCAGTTTATTGCGTATATAACATTTATCATTAAGATTTTTGCTCTTGAATGCACCTTCTTCCAGTGACTATCTTTTGGTCCAAATCATCTCTGAAGTAATATTATGTGTCGTCGCTAAATAGCTAAAAATTTTACTTCTATATATTATGTTTTTTCTGATCCATTTTGCTAATTAACATTTTCTGATAAATGAGCTTTAGACTTCAAAGACTATTGTGATGCAAATCCTTTGTCATTCGTATATATAGATAAGCGGATTGCGTTTTTCTGGCATGTTATCAGAGGATAGTCAAGTGGTGTCATACAAAGCAATGGAACAATTGTTTTTTACAAGTAAAAACTTACAGGGAAGAGGTCCCGTTTTATAGTATTGATGAATATTGCGAAATTTGAACAGTGTAGCATTAGAAATACGTTCATATCACTGAAATCACTGAAGCATAACTATATAAAACTGTAAAGTTAATCGTATTCCATAAGTATGGACGATAAATTGGACGTTACTTCACATTGCGCCGCCTGCCTACAAAACACAGAGAAGCTGAACATGGTGGCATGCATTTTGGGAGTTGACCTTCAATGAACTGTCGTACAGATACTAGTTTCTAGTCTTGGACAAAGTGTCATGTGAACTGGTGCAACGAAACGATTGCAAGGTCAACTCGGCGTTTAAAATCTGTCAGTAGGTGCGCACAAGCGACAGCTTCCGGTTGGACGTTCCTCGTGTTTCAATGGCGTTCAGAAAAGAAATTCCGACAGCATTCCAAATAACTATGCTGCACTGTCGGCCTGAGATGGCGGGGCTTCAAAATACTGTTGTAACTGGGTTCTAGAAAATTTCAGCATGTGTGGTTGGGAACACGCAATATCTGCCAAGTCAAAATGCGATCCCTAAGCAATTGTCGATATTTCCCGTTGAAGATCCTGTGGACTCGAATCCTTTGTTCATATGGTAAATTATGCACACCTTTATGGTTGCTCGGCCTGGGGGTTCCTCCAAGTTTGTAAGCTCTCACCTCAACCATGTATACTCGAATTGCAATGCGTATTCTACATTTGAAGGTATATAGGAGCCAAAAGCTGTTAAAATCTGGACACACTAAATCCTCTAAACGCATGCCGCAAGGTGCTAACGTTTTGGATAACATTCATGACACGATTTTAACGAGAATGAAAACCCAAATTCGGCCTAAACCAAAAGGCTCATTTCGCTTCCGTCAGAAGATGTTTGATACTACTGGAAGCCAAGTATCTGGCAGCTCACAAGCTGATGCCGTAAGAGTGGCACTCTACATAAGTCAGCATCAAAGTGAATTAGATACTCTATTGACAACGTGTAGACCTTATCCAGATTCGTCTGCAGTACTGTTATATTACCTGGTGTGTTTCCCGCCCTCCATTCCATGAAGTTAACGGCATAAAGCAGAGTTCGAGCCTAATAGGCATTAGATATTGTAAAGATACATTAAAAATACCTGCGGTCCAAGTACCTATCTTTGTGATACTTTGCATTTAACTTGGAAGGCATCTGTCATCGGTTCACACACTCGTACTTTCAAGTGCCTGTGTAGAAGAAAGCTTTTGATCCACTCTAAGAAATTATCATCAATAACAAAAGTCAGGAGGTTGGAGAGCAGCAGTTCTTGTTCTAATGAATACTAGTGAAGATTTTGGTGCATTTTAGCTGATTCGTCATCGTCACTCCAAATCAGCAGGCTTAGGCTACTCTGGAAAAGCACTAGCTGCCTGCGTTTTGACCTTCGTGGTCTCATCAGTGCTGCACCTCACAGCGGACCCCTGCAGGGTTCCGTCAGCATGACTTCAGGAAGCCAGCGGCTATTGCCACTTCGCCATGGGTGACAGCCGCAGAACTGCGTGGTTGACAGTTGGCTATGATATAGCCCGGCTCATCTTCCACTGCCATGCCAGTTACGAACTGTACAGAGGAGAATAGCCAGTATCACGTGCTAGGAATTTCCGCATAGCGCCTATGTGCCACATAGGACGTATAAGCTATACGGACAGATTTTATACTACTAAAGTGTAGTAGTGAGGAATTTGGTCTATTTCAGCTAATTCATCATCGTCACTCCTAATCAGCAGGCTTAGGCCAGGCTGGAAAAGCGCCAGACGACGGCGTTTTGACCTTCGTGGTAGCAGTAGATTTGTAGTTCCCGATCGATTTCGTTATAATTCAACTGGTCCTTTAACTACAAGAAGTAATGACTTCTATAAATTTATAGATAATTACACGCCGGTATCACGCTGGAGCCGAACGACTGCCTCACTTGAGAATTGGAATATCTCTCCCGTGTTTCCACATATATATTACGTACAATTCGCCAAAACAGTGTTAGCCGAATCGAGCCAGAAGCTTGGCTACCTCTCTCATACTTCCACTAGGGAGTTTGTGCGTACCTTTACAACTCTAGGACGGTTACGGTTACGCGTGTTCAACAACTGTTTTAGTGCAGCTACTGCCGTTAAGCGAGAGAGTTCCAAAGATTTCGAAAGGCCGGGCGGTTGATGTTATCACACCCTGCTGAAATCATGAATTCTTGATCGATTCTAAGCACATTCCCATGTGTTTATATCTGCGTGTTTCTGGAGTGAAACGACATGTACTCTAGTGTTAGGTGGTCCATGAACTTACTGAAATATTGCAGCGAATTGAATACACCGTTCGTTTACGGTATTCTTCGAAATCCGTGTGAGTCCATTTTAGGTTCAAATGGGGGCATTTCCCGTTTCCCTTAAGTAGGCTGTTTGCGTGTTGATAATGGGCTCGTGATTTGAGACAATACGCGTTGTAAACTTTTGCTGGTAGACCATTGTATCCTCGCGATCAAATTGAGTACAGTGGCTGCTTTGGTTTACATAGGCCATCCAGGTCTGGGAATTCGGAGAGTGTTTGTAGACATGCCAGGCTGTTTCGTCCCGTCATATACTTTCTTGTCCACGTTTATCAAGTGGACAGTTTTAGTCGGCAAACAGAGTGTTAAAATGGCCGACGAACTGTTGATGCGTGCTATCCGGTACATCATCTGCCAGAAATGTCCATTTGGTTTTCTCAACTAGTTAAGCTATTATGTGGCAGCGTATAAGCGTTCTCTTTTCGTCGACAATTTCCATGTGATATTCCGCTTAACAGATGTATTCGGAAAGTAAGACATGGTTTACCGCGGCCTAATGGGTCGTTAGCGGTCACCCACTCGATCATCAATTTTTCGTTAGTGAATATCCAATGCAGCATTTTAGAGCTATCTGGCTTTTGAATCTGATGGGAGTGTTTATATAAGCGTGCAGCGGAGAACTGGAGGCCAATTGGCATACATTTGCCTTAAACTCTTCTCTGGGAGCAGCTTGGGTTTCCACAGCCTGGATCTTAAAATCACCTGTAATAATAATGTGATTGTAGTCCTTGTCTATAACTGCCCTACGCTGTTGCTAGCCAGAAGTCCATCTCGGGCGTAGATGATGGTGAGCGAAGAACGACTGCCACCAAGCAGGCATCGTAGAATTTTACACGTAAGCGGTACCAAATGGAATATTGCACCTTGTTGACCGGATCCAGTATGGGCTTAAAATGGGGGTGACTACGAAAGTACAGTTTCAATCACGCCGAACAACGGGCGTGTCTTGCAATGCGATTTCGATGTCCCAAATGCCTGGGCCTAACCATGTCACGGTTATAGCGTTCACAGCAGTTCACAAATTTTCCTAAATGGGCCATGAGCATTAAAGTACTTACGGAAAAGGTTCTTGGACATCACAAGCTCTTGAGGAGGAGCTTAAGGAGGAATTATGCCGATGAATGTGGGGCCGGCAACAAATAGTTGCTTTGGTGATTTGTCAAATCTCGACATATATGCAATACGATGGTCGTTACCGTCCCCGTAGCTCAGTAGTCTCAACCACGTACTGACAACAGTCGAGTTGTGGGTTCAAGCCCAACCAGTCTGATGGAATGCGCACTACTGGCGATTACCGAAAGGATGAAACGCGCGTACAGCGCCTTTTCGGGCGTGTGACGGCTGTCTGAGTGCGTCTAGATGTGACGAATTTCTACCCATATATGCAATATAATTTTGTCACACCTGCACCCGCGGCACGTAGTCTATTGGTAGATTTCTCTATAGCTACTGGTCTGAACTCAGCTTTTTTAATTGCTATCGTTATTATATTGAGTCGCGGGTAGTGCAGTTTCCGCGAGGACAACAGGTGGCTGCAGTTCTCTTACTACTGTCTCCCGACATTGCTCCGAAGAAAGTTTGTTGCACATAATGTGCCAGCTCAACATTAAGTTTACCGTCATCCTTTTCCACTGTACCATTACTTTCGGTATCCTCGAGCTATTGCCTTTTGGTGTGGCGACAAAGATAACTGTGTAATCGACAGAAGTATAACGTCTTCGGCACTGAGATTTAAACAGATGTACTGCCGTTCTTCCAGGTAATGTGCATGTGCCTCTTCCTTAGCTTGGGCCCGCCATTAACGAAAATAACCTTTTTCTCTTCTCTCGGTGTAATCATCGTTTGTAATATTTTTTTTCGCTTGCGTTCGCTTAATGGAACATCCAAAATTATGCGCATGCCACTGTACTCATTTCATAACCGGAATGCTGACAAAAGCATCTTCTCGACATCCTCCGGGGTTCCCAATTTTTCTCGCATAAACCAGGACTCTCAGTAGTTCATCGAGTTAGCATGTTAGTAATGAGCGTTCTGTTAGTCCGTCTAGCCTAAACTCTGCTTCGAGTACAAAGGAAATTTCACTGTTTTAAATCATTCTGCTCTGAACCCCTTAAGAACTTTGCCTTGGACTCAGGAACGTAGGCGCAGATAAGTGTTAACGTACCGTATAGTTCGGCCTGGTCTTCTGCTATTTGGGAGACATGGATATAGGGCGCCTTTGTGGCATATCTGTAAGTTGCACCTGATCCTCGATTTGTGTTGTGGCTGCGGTGGGTGCCGTTAATAACTTCGAACTTTGATAGCATCCAGGGGCGATGGTTTCCTAAGTGGATCGGTCAAGGTAAAGGTTCAGTTTGGTTACTCAAAATTATTATGTGTTGTCGATGTTGTATCTGTCGAAACACTGCAGAAGAGGACGTGGGCGGTAGAGCTATGCATTTTTCTATCTATTGCGACAACGGGCTGTTTCGTGATTTTCAAAGAAAGTAGTATTGCATGTCCGATGAAAGGCACGCCCCTTTTTCTTTGTTTCGCGTTTGCAGTGGGGATATGCGGATGAGATACAAGCTATTGCCACTTCAAGCGAAGCGATTTTCGCATTTGAACGAGATTCAGTTTCGGCAACTATATTGTCGTTTTGATTCGTTCTCCGAGCTGAGTAATTTAATGTTAAACGTTTCACCACTTCCCTCAGTGGCATCTTCAGTGTACAGCTCCGTAGGGGAAATCTCACGGAAAAGGTCGTTGGGACGTAGCGTTTGAAATTATCCTCTTCAATCCGTGTCCTGTGACCTCTGTTTGTTCGATACTTAGCCCTCCAGTTTCACGCTTTCTCAGATGTAGGTACATGGGATCGAGATCAATGCGGAGGTTCTGGGAATTCTCCGTGGAGAACCATGCATCGAGGAATTCCTTTCCTTTTCTTGTCCCTCCTTGAGCCAGAATTTCTGTTTTGTCCCAGTTAACATTGTGTCCTTCCTCATCGTGGTGCGCTGAGATCTGTGACGATACATGATGATATCGACACGCACGTTTGTGCTCTTTTATTCTTGTGGATAGTTTTCTCCCCGTTTGACCTATATAGTCTTTGTCACAGTTCTCGCATTTTATCCTGTAGATGACATTTTTGTGTTCTTGTGCCTCCAGTCTTTCTTTAGATCTAGATAATATTCTTTTCAAAGTCCCAGTTGGTATGTGAGCTATCGTCAGATTGTGCGGTTTGAGGAGTCTGGCTGTCTTTTCCCATATGTTTTTGATGTACGGCAAGGCGATGTGTTTCGTGGTCGTTGGTGCAGGTGTGGTAGTTGTGCTCTTTCGGTTTAGGTGTCTTCGGATGAAACTGCGTGGGTAGCCGTTACGAATGAAAGACATAAACAGATGTTCTTCTTCCTTACGTTTTGCCTCTGCAGTATTGCAATGCGATTCTATCCTACGAAACAGGGTCCGTATACAGCTTATTTTGTGACACTTAGGGTGATTGCTGTTAAAGTTTAGGATTTGGTCAGTGTGTGTTGCTTTTCTGTAAACTGATGTCTGTAAATCGCCTTCTACCGTTCTGGTGACCAGCAAGTCCAAAAAGGGTAGTTGGTTTTCCACCTCTTCTTCTATGGTGAAACGAATGCCTTCCATTGCGTTGTTAAGTAGGTCTTGCGCGGTCTGTAGCTGGTTGCGTTTGAGAATCACAAACGTATCGTCAACGTATCGCACCCATAATTTCGGACTAAGGACTGGGAGTAAATCTTCTTCCAACCTCTGCATGACGACTTCTGCAATGAGTCCAGATATGGGGGATCCCATTGGGGCTCCTCTGACTTGCTCGTAGAACACTCCGTTGAATTTGAAGTAAGTAGTAAGACACAAGTCGAGAAAGCATGAAGCTGGACGGCTAAGTATCGAACAAACAGAGGTCACGGGACACAGATCGACGAGGGTAATTTCAAACGCTACGTCCCAACGACCTTTTCTGTGAGATTTCCCCTACGGAGCTGTACACTGAAGATGCCACTGAGGGAAGTGGTGAAACGATTGACATTAAATTACTCAGCTCAGAGAACGAATCAAAACGTTAACTACCAACCCGAGCTACAGGTGTTCCCAATCATTGCTAACTATATTGTCGTACTCCCGTACTTTTGTCATAACAAATTTTACAAGTGGAATCGTAGTATACTTAGAACAGTAAAAACTGAGCTTGGCATATTTCTTTATTTTTGTTCGGCAGACACCGACTCACTTCAGACGTTAGTAATTAATCCACTAGAACCATTTTAATGCAACTTTGGCTATCTTGCATATGTTTGCTTTTCACATATTACTTCATTTTGGTTTACCATTGTTGTGGTCGTGTTGGACGAATGGTCGTTGTCTCGCCGTCGGCTATCGCCCGGTCGCCGATCGTCAGGTCAAGATGGGAAGACTGTCATCGGGCTTTGTGTGTTGCATTCGTGGGTCAAACGGTCCATATTTAGGCGTCTGGTGGTGAAAATTATCGTGCTGAGCGGGTTAGTTGATCGCACCGCATGAACTCAGGCGCAACAGAATGTGAGTGTTGTTTCATGCGGGGTTTCACAATGGAAACGTGCTTGAAACTGTAGCTGTAACACAAGATGATAGAATAAACGGAGTGAATGCTTGAGCGAAGCAGGGAGTTTCCCCTATCAAAAGAAGCACAATCATAGGTTAGTGATTTTAACTTCGCAAAATTTTACAGATAAATAAAGGAGAAAACTTGCCCAGGTTTTTGAATGTGATAGAACTATTCGCTTCTAAAAATATCACTGACACTGCTTTCAATAGCTAGTGCTGTTTAAGCCAAGTGTAAGTCCAGCAACGTGCGACAAATTATCTCGCAGTGAATGCGATACGACTAGGAGCACAATATGGATCAGTCCGACTGGAGGCATGAAACGACTATGTGCATTGATTTACCTATTGCATGAATAAATATTTTTATCCTGGGAACATGTTAATATACCAGAGAGAGATCGTTAGGCAAATCAGTTTAGCTTTCTTATCACGGATGTGGGCTTGGTTATTTTCCACTTGTTTACTGCCCAACATACCCAGTTTGTTATACTGCGCTGGTAAATCTTGGAATCTCAGTTGATCTTTATAGGTGAATACGGCGAAGGTTGAGAAACATGAGGGAGAAAGAAACCACTAGTTACTTTGAGAAATAGTGTTCGTGGATATAAACAGATCCAATGTGGTGAGATGCAACACCGAAATAGGTCCATTGTGAATTGCATCGAATAATAATTTGCAGTATTTACACCTTACGTGAATCGAGGCGGGTATGTTTTGACGAGATAATAGTGTAAAAAGTATAATTGAGAGCTTGATTATTTCCACTTCGGCTTTTCTGGTGACAAACTTTTCACGGGTTAGGAATGCCCGAGTAAGCAGCGAAGAACAAATGAACGCTAGAATAGTGGGAAAGCCCGTGTTGTTCTCCTATTTTAACCAACCGGTGGATATGGGTGCTACAAGGCAGGTAATGCCTTTATGTAGATAGTTAGATGGGAGCGTAGTTTTCCTAGGTTCTAACTTTTGTTATATCTTATGTACACGTTCTTCAAATAATTTATCGCAAATCCTAGTTCATTTCAACTTTTTAGGACATAATGTTCAATTTAAGATGCAATTGAGTTTCACTTTAATTGGCCTAATATGCTTTGTGGTTGCTGACAATTTGTTATGTATTTTAAGCTAGATGATTAGGATGAATATTTCCTTTGTCCTGGAGCGGCATATAGACACACGACACGTCATTGCACTGACACCGAATTGGTACTTTTTGTTATTTACACCTCTTCAACCCACATTGGAGTTTACTATTACGCTAACATTGTGTATGCCTGCAATACTTACCACAGCCTGAAGCAAACACCAACGGTATAATGGCATCAACACGAGGAACCCAGCCATCGTCTTATTAGATTTTCTTGATGCTTACTACCATGCTTTCGCTTTACAATGCACTAGTGAAAACGCAGGTCAATCAGCGACTCTGTAACCTTATTTGCTCCCGTACCGGTGCTATTAGACGATACAGATAGGCTGTTGTATTGTGTCCACATGCCGTGTGCACAACAGAGTGAATTTACCTCAAAACAGCAGCATGCACTTTTCACAGAAGCATTGCGAATGATGAAATAATTTGACAAATGTGATCGAAAATTAGTGGAACAAGCAAAAAACAGTGGACAAGAATCACTAGAAATGAACATCCTCTGCTGGATCGCTGCTAGTATGTAGTTCATTTTAGAGCTCTGGACGATAAGTCGCACTGGATGAATCTGATTAAAAAGCAAAGCAACCTTCGTTAATGGAAAAAATTCAAAGCATGTTTTAATTAATTAAACGAAGTTAAAATTAAACGCATGGGTAGGATGAGGCATACAACTTCAGTCTTCGCAAATATTTTTTGGGACATGAATTTATGTATATTTTTAACGCTAATTTCTGTGTAAAGGCCATAAATGGAAACCATTTTGCAACTATTACTCTTTTCATAACATGTTCTTGACACATCATACCGTCTGGATTTCTGATGCTTTCCACCAAAATTTGGTTGGTCTATTAGTAAAAGATTGTGAACAATATTCTGCTTTTGATTCTTTATACCTTATTTTGTCCTTCTTTCACTGTATGCCGCGAGTGGGTTGATCTCTTGTGGTGGCGGCTTAAAAATTCCAAAAAATTATACTCATGCAAAGCATACTGCCACTGACTTGCTGGCAAATAAAAAATGTCATGCTTATATGGTCGGCATGACGGATCGGGCTGTGGCTTTATCGCCCATAATGCATGCATAATACAGCCCTAATAAAAAGACATCTGTGAGAGAGGTTTGGCTTACATGCTATTTTGCCACACCGGCACACAGTCAATTGGAGCACGGAAATGGGGGTGAAACCCATCGAGGGATTTACTCGCATAGAAGCAAGTCCCCTGTGGACAGTTCCATGGGGACCGTATCATTTAACTTGAAATGTTGGCCAAATCTGCATGTTGTCCTTTTTCCTGCATTCTCCATCAAACTGCCATTCAGTTCAGAAGGCCATTTAATACACTTTTATAAAATTTGAACAATCTACTATTTTTTGTGATCCTGATGTAGAAATTTTTCAGTCCACTTATTTGGATTGCCTCACACCGCCGAGAAGTAAAACCTTTTTAATTAAGTATTACTTTGCCCCTACTTAAAACTAACACCATTGGTAGTGATTGTTAAGTAGGCGCAAAACATTGAAATAACTTTTTTTTACCAATAGAGTTATGAAGCGCTTTGCATAAGCAATTTCATACATAAGTTTGTGTCGATTAGGTCGAAGGTTTCCTCAAGTTAATGCCTGGCGTTTTGTAACTCGTTGTGATGCAACGTAGTGTAAAATTGTAGCATAAGTAATATATTAACTAGTTGCTAAGCAGGAGTTTTTGAAGTTAGGACTTTGGGATCACATCCAAATACCTTCCAAGGTGTAGGGAAACAGTACGTATATTCGGGAAAGTGTAAACGGTTGAGAAGTAACCTCATACCTGCCCCAATTTTTTGCATTTGTTTTCAAAAACTGTAAGCACAAATGAACCAAAACTTGGTATGCAGATAACGTTAAGTGGACCATTAATATTAAGTATTTAAAATATATGTACCGTGCAGAAGCTCATTTTACTCAGAAGATTTCGGTAACAATATTCAAATGTGCTAGTTAAGTAGCTAGTAAAATGAGTAACTCTGATAACATTTTTTGATTCATAAAAGCCGATCGCAAACCATATCGCAATGCAAAAAAGCTGTAAGGGTAACAAACGGTCGTCGCGTCCTATTAGTTCAAACGATTGTTATGCATGTCCGCTCTCCTTCATGAGCCAAACCTATGACTGATATCAACTTGCATCACTATATGGCAGCTATTGCTACAAAACAGTGGGAATGGTACCCCGTCGACATGACGCATGGTAATTGGGATATTGCACGAACAATCCTCCAATACTGCGCAGACTAATATCACTGAAGCAAAGAGTGCTTGGTTTCCAGAGGTCTCAAATTCCACTTGAGGCACGTATGTACACAGCAGTTGAGGGCTTTGTAGGCAAAGCTTAGATTATAAATAAGTGGGGGGATATTTGATTTTAGTTTACTGACTCATCCCAACCAGGCACAACAAAATATTCATATTGACAATAGGGAAAATCAGCACCTAATCATGTTGACTAATCGGGGCTAGTCAACGGCTTGCATTTACTAGATCCACCGCGAACCGAACATAGGACCACCAGAAGCTTACGCTGCCTAGCCTTAATGACGATGACTCCTCGTCATGAATCACAAGCTAATTGCTAGATAGCGCCTTCCATACCTGTACTAATTAGTACTTGGTACGTACCCATTATATATTCCTAATCCGTGTACGGACCCGTAGTCCGTTTAGACGAAGAAAAAATAACCACCGTGGATGGTACGTATGAAACTTTAATCTACTCCTGATCTGAGCCCAGTGAAAACATGTAGAACCAGACGAACCAATGAGAAACAGAAACCAGTCAGATGGCAGTTGAACTGTTCGCTGAGCTTGGCAATTTGGTTGCAAACGTTTCGTCACCAATCGAAGTGACATCATCAGTGCGTAGTTGGGTAGCGTGCAGTAGCGTAGAATAGCGTAGAGGAGCCACGGTAAGAGTGCGCTGAGTGTGGTGTGCGTGCGTTTTTATACCGCGAAGGTTGCCCGACGTAGTTTTTATCTACGTCGGACAAACTGGAAGGAAGCTTTGTACACGAATCACCGAACACAAGGCGGCCGTCAGAAGACATGATCCGCACTCATTGGTTTCTGTGCACGAAGATCAAGCAGGCCACCATTTCGATCTGGAACATGTTAAGATCATAGTACATGGAAGTACAAAACACGCCAGGGCGTTTTTGGAAGCCTGGTACCTCACAACAAATTCACACAATCGACAAATCGAACTGGATGCAGTATACGCAACACTACTGGCGAAAGACCGCCAACTCAATCGATTGAATCCTGTGGAACGTGTGGCTGGCCAACCAGGATTGACGGCAGACACGCCCACAAGCGCAAGCAGACAAAGGCCACGAAACACAAGGAGTCAAGGTCAAAGGTCACTTGCCCATCAGTCAGGCTGAAGGCGGCTTGAAATCCCAACCAATAGGATTGCTGGCCTCCACGGGCAACCACCGCGGTATAACAACGCACGCACACCACGCTCAGCGCATTCTTACCGAGGATCCTCTACGCTAGTCTACGCTGCTGCACGCTACTCAACTACGCACTGATGATGTCACTTCAATTGGTGACGAAACGTTTGCAACCAAATTGCCAAGCTCAGAGAACAGTTCAACTGCCATCTGAACAACCTGAGCTACCAGTCTTCAAATCTATAGCCAGAGACCATTCAGCGAATTCATTGTACTCATCTGACTGGGCGCGTGTATTTAGTGAGCGCAGCATGCCGCATCGGTTGTGGGTGTCCGTAACAACCCTTCATATGGCAGATAAAATCATGATTTTAAAATGTAACGTTAGATTAGCCTCGGTGAAGTTCTTGGTCTTTGAACAGCCATCAATAGATCAGTTTCATATATTTGGATTTTGTTAGTCGTCTCAGTTTGTTTCCTATCAACGGTTCCATCCTCGGGTCTCATACCGCGGTTGCGCGCGGTCTACCAAGCCGTTGGGCGGGCGCACGGTTTCTCAGGTTTTCTGCTGTATATCGGCTTCCGTTCGTGACTGGCCAGTAAGGTTCCGGCTGTCATATCGGCTCATTTGGAAGTTCCGTACACACATCCTGCTTCGGCAACAGACTCTCGGTTTTATCGAGTATGTGTCCATACTGGTACATTCACTGTTGTTGGAAACGCTTGGCTCGACGTGGGTCTGGAATTAATGCACCTCCTTTTGTGCGTAGGCGACGCCTAAACATTACCTTCTCAGAACTTTAGCCGATGGACTCAATGGGTGTGACACGATAAGCGAATAATAGTAGATTTCATCTGGTGCACAAAGATCCCTGGCTTTGCTTCAAGATACCTGCTTTTACGGTTTGTACCGCTCTCTTTCCCAAACGATTGGAAGCTGGATGATATGGTGTAGTAGTCAAATGGTTGATGCCGTTACTCTCTTGATCCTGTTCGAAAGCTGAACTAGTAAATTGTTGACTCCAGTCTGTAACTGAGCTTTTGACCTACCATTTATACATAGGCTAGTGCGCACTTCATTAATTATAGTCTCCGAAGTAGCGTTAGGGACAATATATACATCTATTCATTTTGAGCACGCATTCACCAGGATTAGTTGCATTTTTTCGTCAATCGGACCGAAATAATCTGCGTGCTCACGCTCCCGTGGACCGTCAGGTAGCTCCCAGCGGTAAATCTTTTTGTCTTTCTGTTACTGTTGGCATATAGCATATGCGTTCAGCAGAGCTTTGATACCGCGATCGATTGTCTGCCACCAACAGTAGGCACTGGCCAGAGCTATAATGAGGACAACTCCTGAATAAGAATTACGCAATTCGGATAAGGCTTTTATCCCAGTAGTTCACAAGCTCCATAGCAGAGCCTAGTCCGGAAAAGTACCACACGCGTTTCACCCTATTGGGGCTCCTCAGTGGCGCGCATTCCCCCGGTTCTCTTATGTAATTCTCTCAATACGGCTGATCTGAGCGCAGATGAAATAACGATACGATATCCACGCATGATACATCCTTCATGTAGACAGCTACATTCGGCAATTGAAGAACGGATGCAAAACCTCAATGGATCTGAAATTCCAAACGCATAACATCATACGTCTCACAGTCTATAGGACGAGGGCGAGGTCTGTAACTCACCTTCCCATGTCGCTAGATATTGATGCCGTGTCCAAGTGATGTAATAACTGGACGAAATTGCAAGACGCTCCACCTTACTCGTTACTT
Source organism: Dicrocoelium dendriticum (assembly GCA_944474145.2). NCBI lineage: Eukaryota > Metazoa > Platyhelminthes > Trematoda > Plagiorchiida > Dicrocoeliidae > Dicrocoelium > Dicrocoelium dendriticum. The sequence continues at coordinate 33,667 of CALYDF020001403.1, forward strand.
TGCACTTCCTGTGGCAATCTACCGAGGACATCGGCCAAATTATTGTGGAAACCAGAGATGTATTGAATTGGGTAGTTGTAAGCTAACAGGATGTGTGCACATCGTATCATACGGGGTGCATTAATTTGTTCTATAGCTCGTCCCTCACCAAGCAGCGAAATCAGTGGTATATGATCTGTCTGTATCTGAAACCGATTGCCCCACAAGTATTGATGGAAGCGCTTAAGTTTAAATATTACGGCCAGTGCATATTTGTCCAGCTGCGCGTAATTCTTCTCAGCGGGCTGTAGCGTTCAATGTGCCAGAGCAATATGACGGATAGTTCCATCGTGAATCTGATGTCCTAAGACTCCTCTTATTCCAAACTGTGAAGTATCACATTGTAAGGCAAGAGATTTGTGTGGATCACAATGCACTAGAACAGGTGCAAAAAGGAGTGGATTCTTCGTCTTCAAACATACTTGTTTCTCTTTTCTTTTCCCTGAACACATGGAATCTTGAAGGAATCATGAAGAGGTGTGATCACTGAAGCCAGGTTAGGTAAGAGACGACAGCAGTGTGAAAGCATCCCAAAAATGATGGTAACTGTGATTCCTTGTGTGAACTGGGTGCACAAATAACGGGCTCTAGCTTGTCCTTCCGTGCATGTAATCCATTTTTCCAGTCAATATCCAAGATAATTAACGGAATCAACTAGGAAAGCACATTTGGAATGATTCAAATACAAGTCGTTTTCCGACATTTTGTGGAAGACCTTATCCAGTGTGTACAGATGATCTACTTCTGTCTTGCTAGTGATTAGTAGATCGTCAAAATATACATAAGTAATCGATATATCCAGTACGACGTTGTCGATTATCCTTTGGAAAATTAATGGAACAGCGTCGATTACAAATGAGAGAGTAGTATATTAAAACCCCAAAGGTTTGCTAGTCGTAGTAACCGGGCGAGAATCATCGTGCAATTCCACCTGGGAATAACGGTGATTTACAGCAATTTTACTGAACTTGTCCACCTCAGATAAAGGGGCATATAAGCCTTCAATTTTTGTAATGGACTACGGTTCATGATAATGAAGAAATTCACCGTTAGTTTGTAATCACCGCAAATCCGCACACTACCGTCTGGCTTAAGCACAACAGCTATCGATGCTGTCCATTCGGATTGTTGAACCCCTACGGTTGTACCTTTGTGCTGGAGCCGTTTCGATTCTTCCTCAATATTTGGCCATAGAAAATAAGTTAGTCCTAGCCTTGAAGAATTTTGGCGTACTAGTATCGGCTAAATGGATTTTGGCTATAAAATTGCTGAGCTTCCCTAACTGTTGTTCGTTAAATAACTTTGGGTGTCGCTTTAAGACCGAGTCTATGGATTCCACCTCCACGGAGTTGACTGTATTCAGCATATGCGGTAACAGGTTTATCCAATTACGCCCCAGTAGATTGGTCGATTGACGGGGAATAACATGAAGCTGTAAGTTGTGCAACCTCCCCTGATGTTGAAATAGCACTTGACATTTTCCTACTAGCTATAAATCTTCCATAAATTAGTTTTGAAAACCGTGTCACTCGATTCCAAATTAGTTTTCCATTGAATTCATGGTTGTAAGTAAGAATTTTTGACGCCAACGACCATGGTAATTAGAGACCCACAAGTGGGTTCGTATTGCGCTTCGCCATTTTGTATACGTATTGGTCGTGTATTCCTAATGCGTATATAAATCCTTTGTCCTTTTAGACGTAGGAAAGTTACCAACGCCGGCTTGTAGGTGCAAAACTGTAATCTGTTCTTAACCGGAGCTTAATATATAAGACCAAACGAACCAATGAGAAATAGAGGCCTGTCAACGAATACATGGTATTCATGTGATTGAGCGTGTGTAGTTAGTGGGTGTCCGTGATGGTACTTTTGATAAAAACTACAGAATATTCGATTGCATGTACTCTGATATTGTGCTGATGATAGCAATTTATATTCAAGTAGAGAGCCGTATTGCTACATCAACAGCCCATATACAATAAAAGCCTGTCAACGTATTACTTTTAAATGCTCAGAGACAATTCAATCATAACATGAACTTGGCATGTTTGCGCCGTCGTCTTGTGAGTATTCGTTAATTTTTTAATAGGCAGCAAATCCGCGTAAACTCTCATTTAACTCCTTGGCTAATTCTGTAACTACCTGTGAATTGGAAGCCTCAGGTGCTTGGTTAGGCGATTTACATTCCTTTATCCTTGTGAACCGATGGTATTGTTTCCCCCAATAAAACTTCGAAGTTGGTGCCGTGAAGAGTTATCTATCGTTTGTTATAAAATCTCTGATCATCTGGCTCCAAATCTATTCGCAACAAATAATAGGCTTTGTTCCACTTCTACCCAATTTTTATTGGGTAGAGGCAGGCAGTTACTGAAGTCAATTGTCTCGCTGCTCCAACTACGATGGCTCGGACGCGTACTACTTATGCCCGTTCAGCGTCTTCCAAGTAGTTTCTTTTTCGCGTTCGCTGGGCAGGGTTGGAGGAGGCGGTGTACTGGATAGCCTACAACGTGGGAAAACAGGATGAAATAGCTGACAAAACAGCTAATATCGATTGCTTCGTCTTGACTCAGAGAATGAGGTCACAAAATTGTTGAGCAGCGATAGTTCTAAACTTTGGAAGTCACGGCTCGAAACCGAACTCAGTTTCAGGAGTGCATTTATGTTTCTTGCGGTGATTGCCCTTCACTGCCCCAATCAAATCATCCAAAAAATTCAAAAACGTTCAGTAGGGAAATAGACAAAACGCTGTTTATTTGGTTTTCCTCTTTTAATCTAATCCTGTTTTCTTATTCTACCATGTTTCCGATGACACAATATCTGCAAACAAATTGTGAACTGTATATATATATACATGTACATTCTCGGTGACTCCAGCGAACACTTCAACTACGGTTAGTATTATTTTATTCTGATGTATAAAACGATACGATGGTATGTATCTAGCAATCGCTTGGTTAGTTGGTTATATAATTTTAATAATGGAAATAATTTTCTCGGTGTCCTTTATTTTCTGCTCATGAATAGCGTTTCCAATAACTACGAATAAACAAAATATACAAAATTATTGGTGCGGTGAACATCTCGACTCCTAAATACTACCCTTATTCACCGGTAAATGCCCATATGCAACACGGATAACTAAAACCGTGACGAAGCTTGACAGTCGCCATGCACGTTGGACATCGTTACTGAGGCACATTTTTCGAGTTTCAGCACACTTATTGGTATCCCTTCTTCACTGTTGTTATGAAGAATATAGGATTATGTTACATTTGTATAGTACCGTCCATTATGTATTTGTGTGTGCTAAATTCTTTCACCTTTCGGTTATTTCTCATTTGCAATGAGACTGCTATGATATTTTACTTCATTTTATCTTCAAGACATTTCGTGCTAACCAACGATTAGGGAATCAACGCGGTGCAATAAATTCAAGTTTGCTTGAATCAGTCAGTTTCTTGTGTCGCCTGTTTACTGCTGTCATCTTGCCCTTGACAGGACACAGCAAACACTATTCTTTGGCATTTATCATGCATTGTTCGTATGCATAATTAAAACAGAATGAATGCGGTAGATCTAAATAGTCCATAAAGAATAACAGTCGAGTACTTTTGCAATTAACTAGTTATGTTGTTGCTGTTCGCGTTCGTTGAGGTGAATTTGCGTATCAAAATGACTATATGAAAGGTAGGATTTTGATCCCCGCCTGAATCATGCTGTGTATGTTAAAGAAAAGAAATCAAAGCACTTCCAGGCATTTGGATATAGTACACATAAATTCGTAGCTTTGGGTTAACTACGTGCTCATACCTTTTCAAAAAACATCATTTGTACCCCAGTTTCTTACGCACTTTGGATGCACATTTGAAATTAAGCTACGGTGAAAGATTTGTTAGAATTATGGTATTGCTATTAGACAGATGTGTAAACGAAATGGAAATATACCTGCTTTAGTTAGACGGTGTTGTTTCAGTTCAAAAGTTAGTGGTTAATATTATGATATACTGACAAATACATTATTATTACCATTCACAAAACAAGATGTTCAGGTAAACAGAGAAAGGACGGACTCCGGTTCGATAAACTATGGTAACCGATGTTTTCTACATAAATCTGTTATTGCTGTACCTAAGGGAAAAGCCAAGTATTAAATTGCAGCGTCAGGGATAAACGACAAACAGTACTAGTACCGACTGAGGCAGCAAAGTGGATGGATCAGGGAGAAAGCCATAAATTGATTCGGCTAACCTAGGTATTGTGGTGAATCATTAAGTTTACTTAGCCGCATACGCAAGCTTTAGTTGTTTTTTAACAATATAGCTACAACATTCAAGTTGATCAAATTATGTTCATGGATAATATAGCTTCTGTTCAACCTTTATTTTTACCCCTACAAGCTCATGAACCTAAAAGTACACTTCACGGATTACTACCAAGCACATGTATGAATTTGCAATGTAGCATAGTTGCATGGAGAAAATCATTCGTTTCTAATGACATTAAATGTGCCGATCGTTTTAAACGTCAAGCTAACTCACGTTTGCTTCGATCAGGTAGAAAAATTGACCAACCTTTTCAGGTGTATTTGTCATCGTAGATCAGCGACACGGCAGAGGATTCTCAAAATTGGCGAGCAATGTAGATTAACCAAATAAATGCTGAGACGCTACCAGACGTAGCTTCGGAAATGCCGATCCTGAAGCCGTTTATAAGGTCATAAAACTACCAATTCTACGCGATCTTTTATCCGCAAAGGAAGAAAGTGGCTAGTGTCTGTTTTGTTCATTAACGTGTAAATTCATTGCCCGAAGTTACTAAAAAAAGGTCAGGTTGAAGTTGAGTTTTTAGTTATATCGTTTAAAACTTGTATTTAACGCATTAAACAACCGAGCAAGTATCGCATGTTTAATTTATTGCCAAAATGCTATTGTCTTTTTAACTAAAAGTGTGATACTTGCTATTGTTACGCAATTTAACATATGTTCTTGCTACATATATCTATTAAGCTGCACTTTGTGTCCTCATAAGCTGTGGAAATACATTACCATTGTCTCTTTAATAGCAACATCTCATTCCAGCTTTCCACGGCCTAAGCATTTCTTGGAAAGAATGACTAGGCGCAGGCCTACTTGTGAGTAACTATGCCGTCCAAATACCGAGTAAAACAATATTTACGTTCTGTGAGCCATTGAAGTGCTTGCTTCTGTTGTTAGCACGCGAGTCGCTTCCATCCGTAGACACCGTGAAATGCGCTCTCGCAGAATTTTACATAAAATGGTTTAGCGTTTCACATATGTTTCCATAAAGCTAAAAGCCGTGACCGATTAAAAATAGTCAGCAGATATAAAATTATGTTGCTTTCATTTAGGACTCTGCAATAAATTGCTCAGCTTAGCAATATTTTACTCCAATTTGTAAACTGCACAAAATATCGAGAAAATGTTTGATCTAAAATTTTCAACACCTCGAATCTGTGAGAACTATATTTGCGTAGAGTAGGTTAAACGGAGTAAAGATCGCTGATGTCCAAGGCGTTTAAGTATTCCTATTGCATGAACTGAAGCTAAATCTGGTGTTTGCCAATAAATTTAGCCATAATGGTCATAAAGGTAAATAGTGTGATATCGAGTGGTTCCATATGAGATAAATGAATGTTTCGGAATTCGGCGCTTGACGATTAATGCTTGCTCAAGGTAAAATCCCTGTGTAAGAAATGACTGATTCTTGCCGACACAAAGCCTACTGTTTTGCTTGGTATTGAGTGCCTTAACCAAAACATGCAGTTTGCTTTGTAACAGTGTTAATTTGGCGTATATTCTGAAATCAATTTGAATAGATTGATGCCCTTAAGTGGTTCTACGAAGGAAAACTGACACCACATTTGAGAGATTGTTACAAAGATGTGCGTATCACGTGTAGCGCAAAATAAGAGATGCGAAGACAAATGAACCATGAACACGAGTGCTGCAATAAGATCCAGTTCTGTTATGTTTATTTAAGTACCTCATGCTCCCCTATATTGTCAGGAACAATGCTGCTGCTAAAAACATATGTCGGCGCTCCTCTCAATGATGGTACATCATCGCGCTTCACGAAATGCGATTCACATCGCACCCGGTACAGCTAAGGTATCTAAAGCAATATTTTAACAAACTTTAAACATGTACATCAGTGTAGACTCAAGTAAACTCAGTCCTTGTCTGTTACCAGAAGTGATTGCTCACCTGCAATCATGTTTAAAGCATAAAATTGCAGTCACTGAATATGGGAAAATAAACTATTCTGTTCTTCACTTTCATTAGATGAAGGTTGGCTGCATTTAAAAATGTGTATTTGCAACAAAATTTGCGAAACATGTCATTCTACTTGTACACAAGTAAAGTTTGTTTTGCAGTTCCCTATCGATTATCGGCAGCTTTCAAAGAAATTGTTTGTTTTGTCCCAAGCAAAACTCTGCTTCAAATTAGAATGCATTTCATGCGATCAGTGCGCTCAGCCATATTAACCACAACATCTGGGTATGCATTGTTCCCTGGATATATCTTTTTAGCTCGGCTGTAGCTTGTGTTTAGTAAACCCAATTCCTGCTTTGGTGTATAGAGTTCTCCACCACTTTCCGCGGTAAGAAATACTAGCAAGCTATCTATACCAGGGTGTCCAATCATTTTGCAAGCAGGGCCAGATTTCCTGAGGTAAGAATATGTCGGGCCATATCCAGTCTGACATTGAGATAATAACAAAAAGTACACAAGTTGGAAAAACTCCACGCCTGAATTTACTCTTTCATGATGAGGCCGAGATCCAGTTAAACTTTTAACGCGGGTCGCATTTACCCCGTGGGCTGGAGTTTGGACACCCCTGTTCTACACTAAAAGATGAAAGTTACCGTCTTTCTGTCCCATCAAGGAAGGAATCTGAGCAATTTCGACGTTTCTTTACCATACTTTATTTGCATTGCCCTCGTTAATCTGGACAAAATGCTCTATTCGGAGAAAGCTACGTTTGGCCTACTGATGGCCAGCTAGGTGTTCGAATCGATGGGTATATTCCAACGTAGCTCCGCAAACGGATGAAACACTCGAAGGTTGCAGCAGGTGAAACGAGAAGTAAGATTATCTCAGTAAATAGGAGGCAATTGATGAACTCCGGTCACCAAGTGAACCCAAAGGCATCATTCACAGTTCTCACACATAGACGTTGACCTCACATTCTCAAACTATTCGTTGTCTTTTTTTGAATGACAGCGCATAACATTTCCTGTAAAAATAGCTAACTTTGACACTATGCCTGCTGCTTTATCGAGTAACGCACCAACTATAGAGCAGCTGGTCCCTAATCTCTCTCATGTGATCTTATTTGGGTACTCTATTACTTTAATATAGGTGCCTGAGGAGAATGCGCGAAATGACACGGTCATTCTACTACGTTCGTCCATTGATATTCGTGTTAGGAGGTCAAATGAAAATTGGTTGTGTCAACGTATATGTGTTTAATTTGTTTGAACAAGGTTCGTTAAAAGAAAAGCCCAACCTAAGTCCATTGCACTGTTTCACAAATGTACAGCTGTTGTTGAAGTTTTGAGAACATATTCGATGATCTCGCGAAGCGCTTACAATATCCTACTAAACTGCGACGTAGAAGTAACGGAATCGGTGTATGATTGCTACTTGATTAACTAGTGAAACACAAGAACTGTTGATTTGCACCAAACGTTCATACAATGCAGGTCATGATGTGTAATGTTGCAAAAGGCGTAACATTTTACGATGACAGCAAGCGTTAGAAATGGTATACACCGTCGAAATACAATAATAGGAGCCGCATGCGTATCCTAGCAAAGCATGATGTCTCGCACGTTATGCAAAAGAACGATTCGTTCTCGGCAACTGTTTGACGAGTACTGGAAACGTGAGCTCACAAAGTCACCATGAACTCTATACAATCACCTGAAGAATTTGCGGTGAATATTTTCACTGGGTAGCTATTTGGTTAGTAAAGAGCTTGTTAGCGAACAACGGGCCCCAAAGTTATTCAAAGGCAAAAGCATTATTTTACAGAACAAGAGAAATCCCATAGGTTTATTGTCGTTTTGTATTTATTATTACATACTACGCGTTCACTATCCTGGACGACTCGTAACGCGAGGTTTCATGGATACCCTACTAATTTACCGACTGCTGCTCTACTAGTGAATATAAATTATATTCCTGTCAAAGACAATATGCCGATGGAATATATACTCTGATTTTTTAACTGATTCCGGATCGTAAGTCGTGAAAGTATACATCAAACAAGTTCTGTGTCACCAAACGCCAAGAAGGGAATTCCAGCAAAAGCAAATTCATGTGAACGTGTTAATTGTTGATCACATAAAAACTGTTGTTTTCTACTTATCATTAACAGAGCTAGCAAGTTATCAAACAGCCAGGTACAACATGTAAAAGCATGTCTAACCAAACGTGCTTGCTTTTGACTATTTGTATTCTAATCAAACTATTCCACTTTAATTCAACTCTTTGGTTTTTATTGCAAGGGTTTTGGGGAGATCACGAAACTAGCTTTCCACTCCAATCCATACTTGGCAAATCCCCCATTAAATCATTTAACGGGAACACCAGGATGCTGGCAACGGATGCTTTGTGCGCGTGCTAGATCTACTGAACTGCAACGGACAGTGAAAATGGTGCTGATGTTAAGCCACCGTAGATTTCAATTCAAATGCGCAGCTATAAAATGTGTTTCTCTGTAAGGTCATTGCCTCAATATAACGGAGAGTGTTAGAGAATAAAACATTACTACGTTGTCTAAAAGCAGTGTCGATGTACGATCTGAGATTCCAGTAACTAGGGCTTTCGCTTAACAGCGATAATCATTTGCATCCGCACACGTGGGAGCTTAATGTGCATCTGTTCACTGGTACGGCATGTTATTTCGTCTAGTGGTATGCAATTAAATCACACACAACCAAGATTATATGGGCGCTGTCAAATTTGGATTGATTATGCGCTAATGGTCATTCTCAGTCGCTGCTATCTCAAGCACAGAGATCAGAAGCCTCAACCACAAATACCTGATTATATTTGTTTGAACCGATAAATTCTCGTCCGAGAAAAGGTTTATCTAAGCAGTATAGCATTAGTAAGCATGGTGAATAATAATAAAATTATGAACCATAGCATGTCGTTTAAACATCACACATTCACAAAACTGTCAAAAACAAAATTTATTTCATCTGTTTAATGGATGCTTCAACGCTGCTTAAGCACTTTAACCGTATCGGTTCCAAGCCTTGAAATACTTGCCACCGTGTAAGCGCAAAACAAGTGCTAGCAGAAAATATTTACAAATTCTAGAGATTTATTTCGCTGGCCGGTTTTAACCTACCAGTTGACTCAGTCACACTTAAAATGACATAATTAGAGTGGAAATCCTGATTTGATCAGATCTATATCTTGAGCACTTCACTGATTTGACTGTTTATTTATACATTGTTTTTACTTTCGCCATGTAAGGCTTATGGAACGAAACCCATGTATGTTAACCAAGTTAGTTCAATCGTTCAAGTGGCCCTAGTACTTAGGTTTAATCGTACTTTAACATGCTGCTAGTATTTGTGATCTTAGTCATGTCTCAAAGCTCTCTTTACGGGATGTTTGCGCTTTCTGAAAGTTGCACAGAAATCAAGTCACAAAGTGAGATAAGTTTCCTCCGGAACAAACCTTGGGGTTCGTTAAATTTCCGACAAAACTGCCGAATTGTGCAGTAGCTGCAAAATTAATAATTCCTCTTCAATCGTCAAAAGAACGACCTTGACTTTCATGGAAATATCTACTACTTATGTGTTCAATACTTTGGGAACACCTCAACCTTCATCAGACCAGAGCATTCATCTTTGGCGTAACTGTCGAATAATTCAGTCTTTTGTATTCTTAGGGTGACTGTAAGTAGATGCGCTCGCTTATCCTGATGTAAGAACTCGGTATTCAAGTTGATGGAGTTTCAGTGTCGCGCGCCCGTGGTATGGAACGTATTCGAGTGGATAACACCAAATTTCCGTCTACTCTGTCTACGTTCCAGGGGTTGCAATACAATGTAAATCGCGGTCTACATTTGGATTGTGCGTCACAATACATTAAACCACTGAGTGCTTCCAAATAACCCTCCAGTGATAATTTACATATTTTACCCGCTAATATAATCTCAGCTGACACGTGATGTATGGTTGACGGTGGTGTGGATACATGCATCGGGCATTCCCCGTCAAAAGCAAGTGCACTGCCACAAGGTATACTTTAGATTGGCATAAACGTATAGTCACCAATTAATCATTTAAGGATAAGAGTTATGGGTACCTAATGATTTAATAAAACAACTAGGAGTTAGATCTGTGATTGTTAGCGTAAAATTCGTAGTGCGTTTATGGTGTAATCAGAGTTTTGAGACTCGTGGATCATCGGATTCTCTCGAATCGTAGCTGTTAATTCAATGAACACATACTCTCTAATAATAACCTTGTAAAACAAATTGACTTTCAGGCTATTCAGGCAGAATTCAGACAGTGTTTTGGCTCCAGTGTTGTTTTGTCATTGCAGCCTAAATGACGGCCCGTAAGTTATTAATAAGTGACGGTAATCCAACGTACACGGTTTCGGTTATTTGTTACCGACTAAAAGCTACTAGTAAGCGTAAAAGATTTCCGTCATTTCATGAATGATATTTTTGACTTACTTACCTAAATTTGCTGCACCTTAATTTAGTCCCAGAAAGAAACAGGTTGAGTCAATATGAATAATATAAGCAGTTGTTTACTCTTCCATTCATATACAAAAATAGATGGTTCTCGGACAATTAGCTAATGTGCTGAACAGGTTGTATGTATACCTGCCGCTTAGGTTTTATATATATATATATATATATATATATTGGTAGGAGTAACCAATTCACTGTCTTTTGTTGAAATGGCAATTTCAACGACGTTTTGGAGTTTGCTTCCTAATTAATGCAACCAACGGCCTAATAGATTGCTGCAACTAAATAAAGTATATAGTCTGTCCTTACTTATAGACAATGATCGGGAGCAAAACAAGGTGAAAAGAAGGAGTCCGAGGTTTGAATAGACCATATAGGTCTGCCGCAAATTTACCTTAAAGGTCAACTGAATAATATATTGCATGATAGCCATGAAATGTGATAAAGACCCCATATATATAGCACACACAAACAACATCTATGAAAGTAATGAATACCGCCCTGAAATTACCGGGATAATTTAAGTCAGCGTAGGTAAGAGAATATTCTCTAGTGTCTGTGGTTACAAAATAAAATTATTTGAAGTTTGCTTACTATGATATTTAGTTTGGAGCTATATTTAACCACCTGTCATAAGCAAACCAACTGAAATAAGATTTTATGCTGTGCCGTGATAATTGATTGGGGAATTCCAGTTGCTTTCCTTAAGTCCACATCAAAGTTTTTCATGAACCTCAGAACATTAACATAAAATGACAGCCGGAGAAAAATAAGGAATTCCGAACAGCTGCAAATAATGTGAAACCGGGTGCTGATAGCGCTCTCTGATCCCAATTCTGCCTGGTGCAGCACATTCAGGACACATCATAAAGAGCGGCAACTTGTGTGCCTCGCCAAATGTTACCTCGGCACCTCCGTTCAGGTGGTTCAGTTTGCTGCTCATATTACCGAGGTTATATAAATCAGCCAGTAAACTAGTCAATCAACTACATAGATGACTCACTTTGTTATCGGAAAAGACTAGTCTGCATAATGGCTTTATGACACCATAATGGGTTTCAGTCTATCCCAAGATTAGTATACCAAAGCCATGCTGATCTCAGCCCGATATTTTCGAATCATCATGTAGCTTCGTGAAAATTCCTAACGAACAACAACGCTGTATGTGTTAACTGAATGTTTTTGCAACTGTAGGAAGCTCTAAGCCTGAAGCTTATTCTTGTCTTTAACAGATTGTATGTCCAGGTTTAACACGTTGTAATACGTGCAAGTTGACTTTTACATTCACTAATTTGCAGATTAAATAAGCGAGTTGGAATTTAATTACTGTTATAAGTGGTTCACGCCTAAATAATTTAGGCGTTTCTGACAAACAATTAATTGGAGCACCCAGTCTCTAAGAGGAATATTTTGCTTGTTTATGCGTGCGGCTTGGTAGTTCATTTGCACCAATTTCCGAACCCATCAGGAGCAAATTAACTTTTGCGGTTGTGTTTACTAAAATAATGCTGAATGTGGTGCAGGGTACGGCAATGCATGGTGACTAAACTAAAAAATTTTATGATTTAAATCAACTAACTAACTATGTTTCATGTAATGCATAAAAAGCTTATTGCAGTTCCTCCTATATTTTCTATTTGACCTGTAAAATATGTCAATATGCACATTCAATCATCACAGCTTTACGATGCAGTTGCCTTGACTTCATTATACAGCCGTTTACAAATGTACTCGGCGGTGTTTAAAATAGCTATCTATCATGAAGCATAATGTAGTACACGCAAATTTACAAACGAAAGCGTTGTGTAGACGCACTGTAAGGTCCTTAAGCAGACAGGGTTCTGAATATATCCTGACGTAGTTTTTACATAACGTGCATATTTTTCTGACGATTTTTAGTCTGGTACATTAAAAATGAAAATCGTTCACTCGACTTCGTATCACATGGTTTAAGTATCTTTTAATTACACTGGTTTACCATGATATCCGCAGCTTCAAGCTGACAAACGAGCAACCAGTCGTGCTCACCAGTTATTATGACAATTTGTCGTTGGCAGTTTCAATACCTGATATTATGTATTTCGAGGTACAATGTTACATGCCGCGTTACCAATTAATCTCTCTAATAATAGGGTAAACAACGTGTGCCTAACCGCAATGTGCACCTAACTGCTTCCCCGAATCACTTATATGTAAAGATATTAAAGCGGGATGAATGAAAATTGATTTTAAGTGAAAGGTAGGTCATTATGTACATCGGGAATTCGTCATTTTTAGCCAACCTTATTCATCTTCTGGATAAGTGAACAAGAATCCTTTTATGATTTGCGTTAATCGCTCATCCTGTGATTCAGCCAAAATCACTGATTGAACCATTTATCGATTCACTGGGAATAAGATTGAAAGATTTTTGCTTTTGTTTACGCAATGCAAGATATATGAAACAAACCCCTAATATCGGTGGGTATATTACTGAACAACATTTAAATTATCAATCATATGTTCAATGTGGTGTTACTTGTTCCGAAATTTGATTTATTGCTGACGGTCGACGTTAAAAGCCGTATGAGATACAGCTCTCTTATTTGAACAAAATATTCCGCCAAAATAATGTCCTACAAGAGACTGCATTTTGAACATTAACTCCGGTAAAAGTATCACCGATGAGTGTTTACTTTATTATTTACACTTTTCTATGCAAAAGTGCAACAACAGAGTGGCAACAATACGCTGCTACTAGCTTTCGTAAACCAAAACCTCAAGTCAAACACGCGAGTACGCTGAAACTTGTGCAAATTTTCATTGGTTTAAAAGAAAACATAAAAGCTTGGCAATAATTCTTCCAGGCTACGTTTTTCACTGTGTAAATGACTGGTGACAAGTCGAATGGCTTTAAAGCAATACTAGCTTGTGGGAATTTACCATATCCTGACAGCGTCACTTCAACTATGACTGGTGAAGATTAGTAGAAGCTGAATCAAACATTGTCTGAACCGACATATTTTTGTTAAGTTACTGCTATTCATAGGGGATAATGAGAACGTGCCACTGCTAACCTGTTCTGTATTCACCTGCGCATATACACTAAGGAGCATCAGTTGCTTATTAGATTGATAAAAGACAAAACTAACCCATTCCGTGTGAAAAGTGCATTACTGATTATCTGCTGTTAGTGTGATCACGCGCTCTTGTTAATTAAATTTCGAGAATACAAATAGGCGAAATAATCCGTAACCTTCCCAGATTTGCCGTTCTATTTATCCCTCTGATCGCATAACTTTCGCCAATGTTACCAATATCAAATGTGTATGTTGCGACAACTAACTACCTAATTGATGGTGGGAATCCTGAGCCAATAAATATTACTCCTCGGATATAGAACAAAAACTTTTAACAATCCTTTAATTATTTGTGTTATTCACTGGGTAGCACGGTTATTTCGATCGACTTTTAGTAAACTAATTTAATCAGTTTACTGCTTACATTCTGTTTGGAATGCTTTGGTCAAAGTTTTTGGAAACAAATTATTCCAATATTATTATAAAGGTAACAATGTTTTCCGACGAGAGTGTCATTAGTTACATTAAAAACACTAGTCTGTGACATTATTCTGCAAGTCGTTTCTGGAACAATCTACAATGAATTGATCATAGAAAACTCACCGTAGCAGCTGAACGGGTGTGCATTTCTCCATGCAAATATTTGACAGCAGTACACAGTTTTTGCTTAACTTAGTTGCAGATGTTAAGGGTGACTTATGTTGAAAATTTCAAGCAAGTTCCGGGAGCTAAGGGGCAAATTGACTTCTCTGATGTGTTCATTATTACTTCGTCCACAAAAACATGTACACTAAAAATCTTTACTGACTGTACAGTTTATTAACGAAATGCTGATATGGTTACTATTCCTGAATTTCTTCTTAATGTAAGAACTTACGGCGGAATTGGACCGCTTATTCAGATACAATTTAGTAACTGGTTTTCCACAAGCATTGTCGTACACATTATCTTCCAGCAAAAGGGAACTTATTTGTTATATACCTCAATTTACAAGTTTCAAATATTGGTTGTCTTCAAGACAGAATTAGTTTATTTTTCTGAAAGCCGTACAAACAAAATGCTGCTGAAGGATAGATTGAACATTTCGAAAAGCTAGTCGTTGTAGATGTTCATGAGGAGTCGCAAGTATATACTAGTCCAAGGAGAGTATACAGTCAAAGTCCTCAATAGCATATCTGGCAGATAGCATACGTTTTTAATCAACATACCACATAACTGGATTTTTGGACTTCCTTCACTGGTTTTAGTAATTGTTGCTTTTTTAAATAAATACAAGCAGTTGGATCGTGAAGCGGTTTCTCCTCCTGTTATTTTTCTGTTTACGCCACATTAACCAGTTTTGACTTAGAGTCTGTGAGAAAATTGGCTGTTACTCGGATATTTTACTTATAAGAAATCTGGCAACAAAATTTTTGTAAACTGCATAAAGATGACCAATTTTTGCGTAAGCTACCTACCGGTTGGTGCGTGTGATTGTTAATTAACGCAGAATAAACCACAAATGATTAAATAAAAAACTGCACGGTCACAAAAACAGTTACAAGTGGACAGGTATAGAACATATATAGAGCCAAGGGGAGAGAGTAAGCAACGTTAGAAAAGATCTTGTGGACACCTTTATTCGGACTAATTTTGCCTTCCGTCTTTCATTAATTCAGTTAACCATCTAGTAATATGTTTTCTTGCCATCTGACCCCTGACTTCGGAAACTATCCTGGTACACTTTGTTAGCTCATTTGACAGCAGTGAAACTTTCTCATGCATATTTTTTGTGGCAACAAGGTGAGTTGCTACGAGTCATCACACGGAAAACATAATTTGTCATTCTCCCTTTCGACCTTGAATCTCGTTGTGGCATTAAAGTCCTGCCGTAGGACATAAAGCTGTGGATTTCGACCAGCCTAACAAAAAGGATTCTTCAACTAGAGATAACTCACTGAAAATAGTGTTGCGTAACAGTGATTTCCGGTTCTGGTCGCATCATTTTCGATCACCGCACTCAGCTTAAAGGTGTAAGCAATATGCAAGCACACTGATGCGGCAATTGCACAGATCGTCCTAAAATTATAGCTAATTTTTAAGGATCAGACTGATAAGAGTAATATACCGCATTATACATACTGATTGCCATTAATCTATGACTACATGCCTTTGTCATTCTACGATTTTACCCATTTACTAACTTTAGGATCACAACTGAAGGCAGGCCATAAGACTTAACTAAACTGTTTACGATGATGAAACGCGTTGAAATTTTGTTCATGTTCTCTACTGTAATTCTCCTTGGTCTCTGGAATATGAGTATCATATCGGTGAAAAAATATAGAGGCAATACTGAAAATGCAAACAAAGGGACACATTAGCTCTTATAGTGTAATCTGCGGACCTAGTGAAATTTTGGTCCAATTATCATACTTATTTTATAGTGATATGCTCGAGTCCAATAAATTTGTGAGTGGGATAACTCGCCGCCTTAAAATAATGTTAATGGGACAAAGACTTCTTTAACGTCACTTCATAAACAGCACTGCTTATATCGACCAAGTTTATAAGTAAAGATTATGCAATTATCTCCGTTTCTATCTTCTCTTTTAACACCAATGCGTGGTCAGCTTTTTACAGGCAGTCAGCGTGAAGTATCAAATCGACCAGATAGAATTACAGACGTCAGTACTAAGTGTGAGGTCATGACTATGATTTCAGTGTACACTTCTTAACAGAAGATCACGAAAGTTCAGTTTGTTGATTACAGCCTTAGACGTTTTCGAGCGGTATCTAAAGCAACAAAATGTATACGTTGCTGCCAATGCTTACGGGCTCTGAATTTTGTAATTACTCATTAAGGAACTTGCATAGACAGGTCTGGCATAGTGTTTGGAGCATATTACCAGACAATTCACCGCCCATCTCGGTAACCGGACAAGCATACTTCGTTAAGAGCACCATTAATGCCGTGCCTCAATATTACTACATTTCTGCAGTGCTTTTCACAAACCAGTTCTAATTACCCAAACTCCTGGGTTTTTCCGTGTCACCTTTAGTCCAGCAAATACCATCCTACTTTATCCATTGTTCGCTCAAAATTGGGATTCAACAAAGGCTTTGGATTTTGTTGGTACGACGTTATCGGTTCCAATATCACGTTAATTGCATAGGCATTTGGATGAGCAG
Organism: Dicrocoelium dendriticum; assembly: GCA_944474145.2. Lineage (NCBI taxonomy): Eukaryota > Metazoa > Platyhelminthes > Trematoda > Plagiorchiida > Dicrocoeliidae > Dicrocoelium > Dicrocoelium dendriticum. The sequence goes on from CALYDF020001403.1 coordinate 50,685, forward strand.
CAGTTCTTACCAGTATGAGACAATGGTACCAATATCCCTATTTCTGAGAGAGATGGCCGCTCATAACCAAACAATTATCGCCAGTGACCTACCTGCATATGCTTTTTAAGATGACACTACTAATAATTAATCCTTACTAATAGATTAACTGGAGAATTGGAAAGAATCGATACCATATCACCGAAGCAATATAGCTTTTGTCAACAGTGTGCATGTACTACAACCACCAAACTGAGCGTATTAGTTAAACAGGAACCGGTGTCCACGCTGCAGACCATTCCAGTTCTTTCGGCAGCCAGCATCACTATAAGATGTAAATATGCGGAGGAAAGAGCCCTGCACATTGATGGATCAAAACTTCTCCTCTTTTGCAGCGTCTCCAGGTGTGGGTTTCAAGTTTCATTGCTCCATCTGATTTAGATGAAATGCGGGGTTTCGCAATGATCAACACTAGCGCCACGACTAATTTCGTACTTCACTAACGGCCTGGCATAAATTGCTTTGATTTTCGCTACGTATATACCAAGGTAAGGTGGGCAATCTACAGCCAAACGATTATGCTTTGATATATCAATATTTTAACCATATTGCCGTGCCGCTGTTTCACTTGCGGAGTTTCCACCATCATTCCAAATCAAAACCGTGCAATGAATATTTTTAGGTAAGCGCTTCTAAGCGGTCTACCATGAGCATAGAGGATAAGTAGTTCGTTGAATAAAAATGTAGTGATTTCACTTGTGAACCCCTACAAATAATTCAGCTGGTGCGCCGTAGTTCAGTGAAATAAGGTCTCAAACAGACAGCATTTACAATATGTGATACCTTGACCGTTGGATACATTTTAAAACATGGGATGTGTTATTGGCTTGTTACACGCAGTCACAATGTGGTCAGCGTTTCGCATATGTAAGCCTTGATAAGGTCGAGCATCTAGGCCGTAACTGAAGGAGATGTATAGTAAGAGCTTAAAGACGATCCCTCCAGTCTGTCGGTAGTATTTGTGACTAGGGTTGTTGAACAAGAATTTGAAAGCACTGTGGTATAATTCGTTTAGAAGCGGATATCTTTCACGTTCAGTATCACTTAAAAAGCATGCACTGGAAAAGGTATGTCGGTGTTGTTGCTATATTGCAGGTTTTAATCGTGGAGAATTTAGTGATGTAAAACTCTGTAGTAAAACACCGTCAAGTATTGGTAGATAGGTTCCAAGTACTAACACCTGCTGGCCTTCGCACGATTGCAAATGTTCCTCTGTACTTGTTAAAGATGTTAGTCCTCAGCAGAACCGGATAGTACAAATCTCTCCCACAAAATATCGAGTCGTTTCCAAGCCAAGATAACATGTTCCATGTCGAAGACGTGGGGCTTGATAGGCTTGAATTCTCAGCACACTAAGAAAGTGCACTGTAAGCAAACGCCGCCTTTTATAATCGGACAACATTTAGATTTGCCTTCAGACAGGGCGCTGACCGATTCATCCTGCTAAATACGTAAGTAAGTCTACCGTAGTCTGTCTTAGGGTTTTATCAACTTGACTACCGCGCTTACTAATGGGCTGATGACGGCCACAAGCATAGTTTGCTTGCCGCTTGTTTCGGCACTTTCTTGATTGCGTCGATATAGTGTTCATGGCTGATGACAATAAAGGTTGCATATCTGTTTCTAAATGCAATGCTATGCACATTGGATAAATAAGGTGTTTATTTTCCCTACCTTTGATTATTGCAACAGGTGAAGGTGCGCCGGTATCACTGTGGCTGGGAAGACGCTAGGAACCCTTTCGCAAAATCAGTGAAAAGCTGCCTCTCCCCCAACTAAAACCGGATGCACCTCATGTGGATCCTAACACTTTACAGCCAGTCACCACTGTCACTTTGGGGATTGTTTGGCTTGTTCATATGAGGGAACCCTATAAATATTCGTAAAAACACCCAATTCACTTATCCTGGCGATTTGTGTATGTGTACGACAAAGCGTTATATTGGTCCCTCAACAGACAATCTAGAAGAATCCCGAGTAACCTTAGATGTCCACTACCTAAACATAACCTCAGTTTGCATGTAGGGGACTTCGAGTTCTAGCAATTCTGCTGGTAGGAGTAACGGTATGGCAAATTTCATGAGGCTCCATCAAATCACTTTAGACGCTAGTAAATGCTGTAGACAAGTCGCATTAGGAACCACCTGGTGTACCTGAAGTACGATTAGCCGGTCCATCTGAATTCTGCTTTATGTGATAATCATATATTTTTTTAACATGTGCAGCTTTGTTTCTTCCTTATCTTTTCGCCAATTTCGCGCAACCATTGCCTCGCCTTCACTTATTTCGTAACCACATTAAGGGGTCTGTCCTTCCGGATCCGTAAAACCACGACGCAAGGAATATTGCGCACGTTGGAACTTGAATAATTAGGATAAGCTGCCTAACGGATTATGACATTTGACAGCCTCTGATTTGTTCAGAACAAAACTGCCGTCTTTGGAAAACCTAGAACTTTCGTGCGACGGGCTAGTTTATGATATATTCTGTTCGTTTTATGGCTACCTCATTCTTTGAGTTTTCTATGGCTCCCAAGCCCTTGAATTTACATGACTAGGGATTTATAGATGGCAAGTAACAATACGGACAAGTTAACTGTTTCAGTACATGTTATGTTTCCCTAAAATATGAGACGCTATGTTGCCAACTTGTCTAGGGACAGGTGTGTCTATTGAACCGATACTATAGAGGAAAATTTATATGTGTTTTATCATGTAGTAGGAATTGCTCGTAGGTGGATCCTTTAGGCCAAATGCTATATAGTTAAAAGTCGTACATCACTTTCGCTGGCATTTATACGCAAAATTTACTGAAAATCGGTTCATGAAGAAGAAACAGACGGCATGAAATAGTGGAAATTAAATACCCTTTAAATGGAAGGTGGTCAAATAATCAACAAACTAGAGTCTTTAAGCCTGCATCTAATGATTTGTGACTAGCATTATTATTTTAATAACCATAAGTGGAACGAAAAAGCAGATTTGGCATCAGTAATAATTCACATCATGACATCTATCGACAAGTTCAGAAAGACTTTTAAAAATGTATATTTTCGGTAATCAAATAATGAGAAATATTTCAATGTTTCAACATGGTGAATCGAGTAACCACACGATAACATTCAGTGCTCTTGATAAGCTATTGGTTTCGGACCTAAGATTCATGAATTTCACTTAAAAACGATATATATATCACGCCACTGTGGTTCTCGATGATGCTCGGAATTCGGAGACTATACTATGAAATCTAAACCAACGTCACAATGAAGAAATCTTCCTCCAGGAAAGTCAGTAGGCGGAAATATTTCACCTTTTGAATTACACTTTAAGTAAGTGATCTATTATTACACTAATACGATTTATACTCTCTACTACGAGTTAGACTGGTCTGTGTCGAAATTTCAATTTTAAATCCTATTAACAATAAGCGAAATTTGGTCTGCACCTGTTTCTCGAGTTCTCTCCGTATCTGTTGGGAATATTCAATCTTGAATGTATTACCAGTCATTTTAGTATCATTTAGTAAAAATAGATGCATCAACAACGTTGCCATTGGAATTGGAAATGAAATGTCCAGAATGAAATTCAAACTAACGTTTCCAAGGAAAAGATATTCATTACATAACCGTTCAAAGAAAGTTACGATAATATATTATAACACCGACTGCGGCAATCGTTTTAGTGGCGCTATTACGCAGCGCGACTAATCCTAATGTACCTAACCAGTAATTTGCTGCACAAATCCAACTTATATGGACCCCAAATTTTAGTTGCTGACCCATGCGTTTACCAATTACACTATGCCTGCGGTAGAGCGTATATTGACTAGACTGAGGTTTTTGACCAGAATAATAGAGCGAATTCCTTGCGACGTTTGTACGTGCCTAAGGTATTTGCCAATTCTAGTGCTTGACACGTGATCGATTGCAATGCGTGCGATAACCATGGCGAGCATTCCAAGTTCATTAGCAGAAGTCCTCCGACATGCTCTCCCTTCCGCCATTCGGTGACTGAAGCATAACCCATGCAAACAACGTGACCTATTGGTCCGCCTAGCTTAGCTCTAGTAAATCATAGATTGGTTCACTGGTGGATGTGGGATTACTACTTAACGTCTTGTTGCAATGCTCCATGAAATATTGAACAATTTGCTCAACGCCAAGTACAACAAATCACCATTTATTGTTCTGTGAAATCATAATCCCGCCTTATCTACGGCACCCCAGAACAGTCGAAACGACAGCTCTATTTTATGTGACCATGGAAAAATGGTATATTACGGGCAAGAAAGCGAATACCTAGCAAGTCCCATAGGATAGCCAAAAAGAGAATCACAACATGTAAAAAGAAAAGAAAAGGATAAAATGAAAATCGTTTTGGTAGATTCACTACAGTGTTAACACAGAGGCACGCAGAAAAAGCGAAGCAGATTTGTTAAGTAAAACAGTGGGTCACCTTCAGCCGTTATGTTAAGACAGAGAGAAGACAGAGGTTGCGATTTGTCAACATTTCGATTGTTCTCTGCATTCGCAAACACAATACGAGCAGAAACACACAAGAGATTATATGCATGGGAAAAATAAGCACCACCAACCAAAATGTCACAGTCAAGACCATGGTAAACGAATTGATTGTCTCAAGATTTTCTGTACACGTAGCACAGGTTGATAAGCCATAATTAACCTCTGTCTTCTCTCTGCCTTAACAGTTGTTAAGGTTAATTCGTGTTGTGCAACGTTCGTCGCATCATATCGTCTGTCGAGACACAGGCAATGTTTCGTAATGTATGTGGGTTAGAGCAACACCAAGATGTTTTTTTAAACACAGGTAAATTTGGGAAGGATAAAACGTAATTTGGGAGGGCGCCCCAAAGCTGACACACACAAAGAAAACTTCTGTCGACATCATGGTCGACTGTATTGCGTGGCAAACTTGAACTGTTGACCCTCAAATTCCTGTTGCGGTTCAGTTTTAGTAGGTGACGGCAGCTGTAGTTAAGGTTCCATAGAATTTGGTTGGTCATAATATGGTCGCCACGTAAGCGCCGGTCCCGGCCACTGTATACTTTTATGGTCCTCAGTCTAACTTGATGAAGTAGGTTGAACAATGCTTTGACGTGCTTCGTGCCTAGTCGCTGTGGAGTCTCGACTGCTGCAAGGTCCTGTTTGTTCCAGGGCTGCCCCACCTGGATGGCGTGTTCCACGTGAGGCTGCACGTAGGTGTTATGCAACTGCGAATAGACAGATGGATCAAACCGCCTAAATACCCTCAGCAGCGTGCCAGCACGTTGGCTCCCTGTCTTTGACTCCTTCTCAGATTGTTCTGAGCAGCCCAGTTCATCCTGAACTAGTACCCGAGGGTCACGGTCCTGGATGAGTGCTTGTTGGACATGATCTCCCAGCTTGTATGTGTAGCAACCGCATGCACGCACGCAAGCGCAGAGAGGACGTGCAAGCTTGACCGATACAAGGTCACGTGACCTTATCGACTCATGTGAGACTTGAAAAGACACACAACAGAATCATCAAGTGCACCACGGCCGATGAACGTCAACGGGGCTGACTACATGCTATACGATTGAACAGCGCCTTGTGCCCTACCGTGATACATCGTTAAATTGCGTCAATCTATTGTCACTTTTGACAATCTATTTTCCTACTTTATCTCGGAGTTTTCAGTATTATTTGTTGGGTCGTTAATTACGTAATAATACGCAACCGTATTTTCCTATAAAACCCCAACAAAATTTGGTGACCCCGAAGTGACTTAAAATGGCCTCCGAAGACAGCTATTTGATGTCCTCTGTATCACATCAACCAACGCATAGAATTGACACTGTTTCAGCCAGCCTCCCACCGTTTTGACATCATGATCCAGCAATCTGGTTCTGTCAGGTCAAAGCACAATTCCGTCTCCGGAATATCACACAACAGTCAACCATGTTTTATTATGTGCTTTCTGTGCTTTCACCTGAAGTTGCTGCGGATGTTCGTGATGTGTTACAAGCCCCAGATCAAGTCACCCCTTTCAACACTTTGCTCGACACTATCATCAAACGGACAACGATGTCAAAATATAAGCGTCTGTAACAGCTCCTCAACGGTGCTGATCTCGGTGAATGTACACCATCACAGTTACTTCGTCGAATATACAACACTTTGGGAGATCGGCAGCTTGATTCCACTCTTTTCATCCAACAGTTTTTGAAGCGCCTCCCTTCACATGTACAAACAATCCTAGCACCGTCGATTGACACCGTCTCCATCGACAAACTTGCGACTATGGCTGATCGAATTTTAGAATTTCAACCAAATTCAACTTCCTTGTCTTCGATCAACTCAGCGACGGCAACACCGTCCATTGCCGACAAGATTAAGCTGCTTTCCGAACAAATCGCTGAACTTAGAGCTTCACACTCCAGCCAATTTCGGTGTTTTTCACGTCGACGATCAAACAGCAGAACTTACCGATCGAATTCTAACAACAGACAGTCTGACAACTACTGCTGGTACCACAACAAATTTGGTCATAGAGAGAGGAAATGTATTTCCTCCTGTTTGTTCAGAAACTCCAAAAACAATAATCCGCAGATGCCGGAAAACTGCCAGGCCGAGTGTTAGGGGCGGGTAACACTCGTGGCTATCAAACCCAATCTCGCCGTCTTTCTGTAGTGGATCGTATTCTGGACTAAAATTTTTGATTGACACTGGAGCAGTCGTTAGTGTTATTCACCCGCAACTCACCGACACTCTCCCTCCTGGGAATTTTTATGAACTTACTGCTGCAAACGGTACGAAAATACCTACGTTTGGACAACGCTTGCTGACACTTAATTTAGGTTTACGACGTGAGTACCCCTGGATTTTTCTTATTGCGGATGTTCGCCAGCCTATTTTAGGTGCGGATTTTCTTACACATTTTAATTTATTAGTTGACTTGAAAAGCCGTAGCCTCCAGGACGGTATTACTAAGTTATCTGTGTGCGGTGAACCTATCATTTGTTTCCAATCTGTTCCATGGTTATTTTCCACGCTTCACTCAACCTCCTATTCTTCCAGACTTAGAAATTTCCATAACCTGCTTAAACCCAATTTTCACCAGGCTAATCCCAAACATTCTGTAGCCCATAGGATGGAGACTCGCGATAACCCCGTTTTTGTTCGCCCCCGACGTATTCCACCTGAACGCTTGCTCATCGCCAAAAGGGAATTTCAACACATGCTCCAGCTGGGAATTATCAGACCCAATAGTTATATGTCCCGGCCACCAAATTTTATTAGAGTAGGCCATCGGGTCCAGAGTGGCACGAAGACCCTAACCGATCAATGGAGGTTAAATGACACCGCAGTCGAAATGCCCTGTGCTAATTTTGTCAACATCAACAGCAACGCTAAGCATAAGTATGCTGCTTGAGGTAGTAACCAAAGTGTTAGTGTTCATTCATGAGGTTCCCTAATCTGGTTGTGTCCCTAGTCATGAATCTGTCAGGTAGTACGGTGCATGATACCGATTTATTTCAACTGTCGTTTCTGGCCTTCAGTAGCTTGACCAAGACTTTAGATTTATTGTTATTTATCAATGATTGCTTTTCCTCTGTTATTAGCTTTGCGACATGAATCGATCGCAACTGATCAAAGGTCTTATCCTGTCTGATAAGTAAGTAGAAGTTACTAGTCTGTCTTATATTTGAAGAAATTATTTTCAGCTTCCGCAGTAGGTATGCTTTGCGCGTAGCTTTTGTGAAAACCTCCTTGTCCCAACTCAGTACCAATGAAGCAAAGTTATGAAGACAGTGTTGGATATTTGTGTAAGTTTCTTATTTTGCAACCCGTGGATCTCTTGTAAGAAAGCGGAGATCCCAGTTCATTTTTCGCAGCAGGATATCAAATTTTTTCCAGGCATGCACCTTTTGGCATCAAGGGTGCTGCGCACAAAATTGCTAAAATAAGTTTCGTTTCAACAATCCATAGAGTTTTTATTAATATTTCTAGTGAAATCGTAGCAATTATAAAAAGCAAGGCATGGCTTGAAAATCATGCTTAGCAGAAGCAAGGTAACATTGATATAATCTAATGTAGAATTTGTTAACAAGGCTTTATGTTATTTCCAGAGCACAAGTGCTTCGACGCTTTGTTTTCTGGTGCCTCATAAACTGAGGTATTATTGCAGCCTCTTGTGTAGCTAGATTATCGTCTTACCCCACCAGTTGAGGCAAATTCTGTAGCATTCTAATAAGATTACAATGTTCCGCTTGGCAATTGTGTAACATATTTAAGCCGTGAGGTTTATCATTATCGTCAATAAACTTTAGCAACTTGCGCAGCTAATTAGGTATGCGAACGAAAAGGACGGATAAAGCGACGCTCAGATATTTTGCGCTTGTCAGCTTTTATATTGGGGAGTAAATATATAATCGGACCACCAGCAGTTGCAGCAGGTTATCGCTGTCAGCTAAAGATGCCGCTCAGGTGAAACTCCCATACGTTCCTCAATAGTGCTTTCACCCACACAGTAATTCTTATATGTTCATCATTTAGTTTTCAAAGGTCCCTCAATTGCTCTATATGCCAACACTGGTATTGAGGTGTAGCGTAATCATTTCAAGGAGAATAATAAAATGACAAAAAAGCTATTGCTTGCGATTTATTTTTCAGCTGTGTCACCCAAGATTTCATGGCAGGGATTGTGGGAACAACCTACAAATGAGAGTTACTTTGGCACAGTGTGACAGCCTATCCGAATGACTGGTTGAAACTGTCCGACACTTAATATGAATTGTCAGTTACAGTAATTTTCGGTTCACGCTTCCGTTTCAACTGAAAAGTGGCCACTGTCAAGCCTTTGAATACTCGGTTCTAAGGACCATTTTGTCGAAACTCGTGTAGTGTAGCAATTCTTATTTAAATCTTGAGTAAACAAATTTCCATTTTCCTTTCGCAACTACTCTGAGCACAGATAGCCGGATCACCATGTTACTTGAAGTAAATATGCGATCTCATTGAATACCTGTATTTCAGGCATATAAATAGTCAATATATTCAACCGGTCTACTTAACGTAGTGTGATCAGTCACTTCATACCGCTTTTACTTTGCTTAGTATTCCACCTTGCTGTACCTGTGAAACGTCAGATTCATAAAGAAGAAAATGTATGTGAAGGTAAAATTCTTAGCAACTGATATACTTACCTATGAAGTAACCTAATCGTTAAATACTATGTAAACTAACTTGATTCTCCACACAATCGTTCTTCTGCCAGTTTTTCTAGACAACGTTTTGTTTCAACGAATAAGCAACAATCGGAGTTTATGTTCGATATACTGTGTGGCTTTAGTGGATTGTGTTATTTATGTGCTCAGAAGTGTCACTAGCTATGTGTGATTAAACCTGATTAGGAGAACGAGGTACAGAACTATTCTGACTTTGATCATGGTAAACCATCTGACCACATGGCTAGTAGTTTTGGCCCAAAAACAAGAGGATTGGTTAAAGGTTACATTAACGCTGCCATTTGTGGTATTAATGTGTGGTGATATTTACCCAGAATGATTTGCGTGCTGACCCTAAAATCTATGGTGCTTGGAATACCTTCATTACATTGGCCCACCGCCAGTAGAAACAAACAAATTAGATGCTATAGCAGTTATCCCTACAGAATGAGAAGGACGGACGGATTTTCCTTATTTTCTTATGCTACAAGTATATGTTGAATCATTGCAAATTTACTGGTGGCCGCCCTCGCTTGTTGCTATTGAAGATTTCACTCGCTTCACTCACTAATCAAGTGAGCACGTTTCAATTGACTTAAACAGATGTTGCACGCGATACCGATGATTGCTTAGTTATGACATCTGCTTCTCGGATTCTTTTCCTTTTATTTCTCAAATGATTGACAGGAAACTTTACCTTCCAAAACGTCCAGCCACAAAATCTCGCTGCTAGTTATATTGCTATTTTAAGCTCCAGTGCGATTTAAGGTGTTAATTTACATACAGCCTGGATGTGGTTCTATCATAGGCCTCTTGTTCGCATTAACTTAGTCACCACAGCTAAACTGCCTGTCATATGCGTTGGCGTATATTAACTTCGGTACGAACTATTTCTAGCATCATGCGTTGCACGCAAACAATTTTCGCCAGCACACTTTTCCTTCAAATTTGCCAAATTTGATTATGGATTTCTTCTTTGTAGCTGACTCAACAGAAAGCATTGATTAAAGACGTACATATTAGAGAAAAATTGTACCAGGATTTGGCGTATCTCGGTCGCGATGCTCATTCATTTACGCTTTTTTCTCATGTTCTGTATTTCTTTATATGCAGAGATCCATCCACCTTATGACTTTATGTAATGTCTTGATCCCCAGTCTGAGTTATGAACTTTTACGATCTCTATGGTTTACCTTTTTGTAAGGTTTAACTCCTGGGGATTTGTTTAGCTAGTATACCCTGCGTATGACGCGTATTATATACACCTGCTTACCTAAACTTTAAGCGTCGAACCCAAAATTTTGCACACAATGGCATGCCCTCCCCGGACTGGTATACTCAAACGTTTCGTGATATTTTGATTCCCTTTTATCCAGGAGTCCATCAAGACACAGTAACATATGTGATAAGAGAAATATTAGTAGTTGTTATACATACAAATAAAGGAACCTAAATAACAGACACCATAAAAATAAGGTTATTAACCAAAATATCTTGCTTCGGTCAATGTTGAAATTCCACGCTTTTGTTCCAGTGAATAAAAAAAATATTTGCTCACATTTGATACACTGTGCTGTTTTACTAGATTGTTTTGGTTGTGTAGTTTGAAATGTTATCTGATAATCTAATAAGCCGTAGGCTCTCAGCAGACTAGGTATGAGAAGATTGTCAAGACTGATTAGAACTTCCCAGCAAGGCCAGCAATTTAGCCCTACAGTTTACATTGATGACACGAAAACAAGAATATTGAACAAAAGCAAATTATTGCCGCTATTATTGGCCCAGCTGCGTAACGACATATAACCCGATTACCGTGTCTGCTGCCGCTGTAAAATATTCGGTGTTTGGAATACCTACATCGCAATATCTGACTACCATCACACACAATCAAATCGATACTGTTGCAGTTAACCCTGCAGGAAGACAATGACGCGCAGATAATCTCTCTTTTCCTATGCTAAAGGTGTGTGATCAATCAGTGCTAAGATAGGGGTGTTCAAGCACCCCGCTTAACATTTAATCTTCGACCCAACTAAATTCAATATTCAATATAACTATCAATAACTACCCAGAGGTCATTTGCAATGCTGAAGATCGCATAGTTATGACGTATTTTCTTGTGTTGCTTCGTTTTCTTCACAAACATTCTTGCTAGTTGGATTCGACTACACAAGCCGTGTTTCGACGCTTCCGTTCATGGAAACTCGACGATCTCCATAAAGACATTTTAGTCCACTTTACGTGTTTGGCTTCGACACTCATCAGCACAAAAAATGACTTCTATTATTCTTTGTCGTCCGATAACTTTGCCCCCAATGTGATCGCAGTGGATTCAAGGACAGTTGAGCATACAACAGTCCGGGTACCATTGTTAGGATCCCTTTTCCTTGAGCTACAAGGTAGGGTACCCTTTTGTCCTGACTTAATTACAAATGTTGATTATTTGCTGTTTGTCGCTCTGTTCACATTAACGGCATATACAAAAGAAGAGGCCGCAACTGCGGCCTCCCGGTGGACCTTTGCAGCAATCTGTGCATATGTATCGAATGTTCCGGGGGACTTTATCTGGCAAGAGACATATGAACTACAGTTACTGTTGGTTGTTGTTCGGCTACTTAATCCTTTTTAGGATAAACCTCAGGCCTAGTGGAAGTTTCCTAACTAGACTTGAATTTCGTTAATATGAGCACTGTTTGACTCTCATAGTTACGGTCTGCTTTCGCTGGGCGTTCTAACAAAGTTAGAGAAGACAACGGAGATGCGGACGCTGCCGATTTCGGTTCAGTGGAAGCGGATGGTGCAGCATGCCGTCATTTTGAAGCCGTTACGCTTTCTGGTGCATCCTGGTTTTCATTGAATTAATCTAATCATTTATCCTCTGCATAATTTATACGGTTAACCGGTCGCACTTCTGAACTAGAATAAGCAAGCACTTAACAAATGTGTGGGGTGGAGCACGCAGTACAGTACCAAAGTGCATTTAGAAGTTATTTCGCTCTCGTACCTGTTGTTGGGACCAAGTTGCATCTTTCGGATAATACCATTCCAAACATTGCGGGCAAGCCAGACCGATTTTACCTAATATATGACATTCTTCTAACGTGCAAATGCCTTTGAGTTGGAGCCCTTTCGGATGCGTTTTTCTGCCAGTCAACGTATTGTCGTTACCCGACCCAGTGGGTTGGTTAGCGTTCTGTACTTTTCCATCTTTTAGAGCGGCGCACATCAGCCAGGCGAGCGTGGAGGTTGAAAGGCAAACGTCTGAGCAGACGAAATAGCATTCTGCCATTAAACAGTTAAACTGAGAACTGTTTACACCATGAAACAAACGAATCAATTAGAATTAACTACGTACCTTACATGGTGGTTAAGCTATGACAACACCCAGCAAAAGAATGTACGTACATAAATTAGGTGGGTTACTTGCTGACCATCAACAGTCCATGCTTTCAGGCGCGCATACCTTTCGCCTAAATGTGTAATGGGAATGATGCATCATGTGAAGTCCAGAGAAAAAGATAGCTTAGCCAACCCACTATTGTGAACATGTGTTTGAAATGCCACCAGTGGATTTTCAACCTAAGTAAGGATGTAGTGGAGAGCGGTGTAGATGAAGACAAACGAAGCTTGATCACAAATATCCAAACTCATCGTTGTGGTCACGTTTTCAAAGGCTAACAATGTCCTATCAATTTGAGTAACACAAAGTATTTACCAATATAGACAAAGAGAAAGTCATATAGATCTCATTTATCCAAACAAACTGTGTGCCATTAATTTCTTAGGCCACCGATGGCTCATCAGTTTGAGTAATATCGAAAGATGTGACTATGTAGTAGAAAGGCAGGACAGAGAGAGCCAATTAACCTAATGAAAACTCACATTAGGAGAACAATGTAGTTTACAATGTATCTGCAGGCTTTTCTCAAAATCTTTATACGGACTTAACATTTCAAATTCCGCAAGTTCATAGGTGTAATCGGGGCGTTCTTGTACACCTCTTCTTCTGCGTGGTTGGCACAAAGAAGTCCTTGAATTTAATGAATCGCTAAGAATTCCTTTATTTGCATATTAAATGTCCAAAGCAAAGATGAAATTCTGAGAGCCGAAGGCAATTGATTCCACCTAAGTATAGACCGGATACCTTATGTTCTATCAGAGGGTCATTCGGTTACTTACTTCATCTCCTTCAGCATATTTAACTATCAGTGTTTTGTTTCAGCGTAAATTATTTTCAATATGATCTATATCTAATATTGAAAACTGAATTCACATTATTGTTTACAAGCACACTTTTGCTTTATCTTTGACCAAAAATAATACATGTTACTTTTTTATCCGACTGGACAAAAATCAGTGCCCCCTTTGATGCAAAAACGATAATAATTGATACAGCAATAGGTCTCTCACGGTCTCAGTGTTTATTCGTTTATACTTTACTATGATCCCGTTGGCGCACTTCGTTAGTGGCGACAAATTTGAGCACATTTATTACCATATAGCTTCTAGTGTCATATTAATTTTACAGTTCATTGGATAGGCAAATGGTTTCAAGTTCCTTACAAGCTGACGCTAATGAAGTGCTTGCCTCGCCAGTAGGTTAAAAATAACTAAACAAATTGTATATCAATTAATGATAGGTGTAGCTGTTTTCCTGGAGGAACGAACAAAACTTGTTACAACCATTTCTGATTGAATTAATATGTTTTAAAATGAAATATGGGCATACATTAACAAAAATCGCTGCTGTATTTTTCAACAGTCATTAAAATAGTGTCTTTTAAAATAGAATGAAGAGGTACGGAGAAGAAAAAGTTATGAAATCGAAGATCTGTGGTTTGCGAATTAAGATGTATACGTTGTTCGCGATTATGCCCGGTTCCATTGATACTTTTCTTGAAGTCTATTGGCGGTTTGTGACATTTTAAACAGATAAGGCGCCTTTTGGAAGGATAACTCTCTACTAAACCTAAATTTGAATTTACGTAATTTACAGCATGTTCTGAAATCTCATGGAAGTTTGTTCAAATCTTTAATTATTTGGTTAGAGGAAAATGGTCTCTAATTCTCGTAGTGTCTGTTGAAAACGTGACCTATATCTCTTTGTTGCGTATTGGGGATTATGATGTTTAAAGACATGAAAACGCCAACAGCAGAACTGTTTATTTAATAGCTTATGAATCCATAAAATAAATGTAGGTCCAGCTTCATTCTCCGAGCTTCTTACAACATTCTCTTTATTTAATCTTTGATGAATAGCCATAAAGGTTTGTCGTTAAATGTCGCGGTACACACTGATGAGTATATTGGTCAGATGTTGACGCTTTCGACTGAACTAATAATTAAAAATCCGTTCAAGGCTGTATGTATATTTCATAAAGGCAGATGCGGTATTCCATGAGCAAAAGTAAATACCTAAATATCCCATGGTCTTCACATCCTTATAAACATGGTAATCATTTTAGACAAATTAACTGCAACTTAATGTCGCGGGCGATAATCCTTATCTGCCCTGCAGTGCGATATATATGTGACTTGCAGTAAGAGACTACCTCGCGACAATCAGCATTAGTACGATAGCAAATTAACATTGTCCACGGCAAATAAGATATTCCGGAATAGGAACCAGAAGTTAAGTGCATATCGGTCATTTTGAATGAGACGTGGGTCTGTCTGGTTATTTGCACGTTCTTGTGAGTGGAACATTTTAATGTCATCAACAAACTGAAATGTAACAATATGTTTTATTCTCGGGAATATATGGGTAACCTATATGCGAAAAATAACTGGTCTAATAATGCCTTGAATTACTTCAGTGCTAACTGCTTTCGAAGTAGAGAAATGGTCACCAATGCGCACCACCTGGTGTCCAAATATTATATATGAAGACGGTCGTGATAACATCGGCTCTCCAAATTTTTTGAGTAACAGTTAATGAAGCACTTTATCAAATGCTTTATGCATATCTAGGAAAAAACCTACGGCAATGTTTCTGTTGTTTACTACAACCATTTCGCAATTAGAGAAGTTTAGTTGATGCATTTCGCTGGAGCGATTCTACGATACTACTACATATATATGTTCTGGATATTGGATTAGTCTAGGCTATGTACTGAAAGGCTATTAATTGTTCTTTTAATACACTTTCTATTATTCTAGGTAGAATAGACGCTTTATTGATGGGATAAAACATTTATCATGGTGTGCAACGCCAGTATTGCATCAGAAGAAAACGACAGACCACTTCCATTGAGAAGGATTTACACCGTTGTTATAAATAGTGTAAAGTTTTAAGCAAAAGCAGAAGTGGGTTACTAGCACAGCTCTTATTGAACAGTGAGCGCCACATTAGACGCTACGCACTTTGAAGAGCATGCACGGAAGTCTCAATCAGCATCATTCCGAAGAGTGGTTTTCAATCTGTATAGACTTTCATCGTTGTGCGGCATGATAGATGTTGGAGTGTCTGCTTATGCCTTAAATAAAGTTTCGGTAAATAAGCAACAAATTCTTCTTAAATATCACCTGGTGCATCAAAGTATGTTTTAATTGATGAGTGGATAAAATTTAACGTTTTACTGCAAAGCGAAACACGGGCACGGAATATTTTAATTAGCTCAGTTTCTTTTAAAGCATGCAATTCGAAAACTATGCCGATCTCTCATGAAAGTTTGCTATCCGAACAAAGTAACTGATTGCCATATATTCCATCAAGACGGTAAGAAGCTGTTATAAATATGAAGTCAGGATTATTTGCCAGAACAAAGGAGCGTTGCACGCGTTTATTGCATCAACACATTTTCCACAATTTTTACTTTTTGGATCATCTCATTTCTTCTGTCCATAGCTCCTCAAAATTTGGTCAACATTTCGGTAAAACTTGGTCAATTATTGCGGCGGAATTTTAAAATGCAGTCGCGATATACAGGTTCGAATTTCCAGCAGTATTTTCTGGAACGTTCCTACAATCAATAAACTGGCCGCATAATTCTGGAATCACGATGACTGAGGATAGGACAAATAGACCATTTTACGTATAAGGCTGCAAAGTTCTAAGGAGATGACTGAAACCGAATTGCACTGCATTTATCAACATTGCGTACGCAGCAGGGAGGCATTATGCAAAGTAACAGTTCGGTCATGTGATATTCGCTACACATGGTCATGACACACATCTAATATGGTAAACTCCAGTTATCAATTGCATTTACTACAGATCAGTAAAATCAGCTTCCTAATTTTCGAAGCAAATTATTGTCATTGCCTTGTACGCCATTGCGTTGCCACGAATATTTACATTTATGCTTACTTCGCGTGGCTAATATATATTAAATGCTGAATTCGAGCTGACAAATAGAGTCACTAATAATGTGTTCGGTTTTGGCATTTCAGGTCTTTTGTCTACTATTTACTGCGTGAATGAAGTAAGTGCTTTTCTTTTCCCTGCGATAAAACCTTTGGATTTTAGAATGTCTTTTCTGTTTGTTGATATTTCGAGCTGAACATGCGGCTTTATAACAACAGAATCGTGCGCTTACAGCAGTCTTTTCCAGTGCAAACATATTTATCTATACATTTTGCATGCTACTCATTTTATCCCACCGTTCAAGCAGATCAATCAAATGAGTTAAATGTGTATACTTTACAATAGATCAACGCGTAAATAGTCAATTCTGCAAACAATCCATGAGATTGCACTAGTGCTGAAACTTGGGCTTCCTATTGCATTGGCTATTTGGAAGGTAACTTACCAATAAACCAAGTATAGGACCACATCTTGTCTTAGTTGTGGTGGTGTATTCTAATGTGACGCAATCATTAATGCAAAAGCTTGTGTTTAACGCTAAGTTAGAGCTAAATTGTTCCATAATATATATACGAACGTTAATTGGAAGTTAAAACTTAAACAACAGCATCTTGCTAATAATTGTCATTACTGAAGATAAGCATGTTTTGATAACCACAATGCTACTTCCGGTATCCAGAAATAGTCCTTCACAAGTAAATGAAATTAACATAATCTGCGTGGTGCACAGTTTTGATTGTTAGTACATTTATGGACAGTTAGGATAACAGGGAAAAACAATATGCAACCATCGGTGTGTGAATCACTTTAAGGAATTTATGGCAAGCATTTTAATATTACTAATAGTGCTAGTTTTTGCATAACAGTCATTGTGGACTAACGGATTATTCCAAAATTCTCTGTGGTTCCATCCTCTAGAACATCGCAAATGAGCTCGGCTATATAGGTAAGGCATGCATGTGGGTTGTAGTATCTTTTAGATCTTCCATTATTGAATTTGGATGCAGTTTCACTTACAGGATCCCGCCCCATTTTTTCTAAGGGACGAATGAATTGGCATCACAATAGGCTGAAAAACTAGAAGAAAATTTGCCCCCTATGTTGGTGTCAAAACCCACCACTATTTATTGAGTCAAATATTGCAAGCGCAATAAGGGAGTGTCCCGAAAATGATGTGTAGAACAAACAGATATATGATATAAACTAATAAACGTCTTTTCCCCAATTCAAAGTGCGAGATTTATAGTTTACACACATTAAACAGAGTCTATTTCTGGAGATATATAATTAATGTAAATATGAGGAACTTTAAAAGTTAGCACTGATTTAGGAATTGTTGCTTAAATGTGTTGACCTTGATATTTAAGTATTGTGATTTTATTTTGAATCGTACCATCAACTTATTGAAACTGAACAAAAATAAGAAAAGCAATCACGTGACAAACGCTTGAGCTTTAATATATAAAACAGGCAGCAAAATGGTATTTTCGGCTACATTCAGCTAAAGTCATTTGTCGTCGTCCACCTATCATCAGTGTTCAACAACATACAAAGATGTATCTGCAGCGCTATGCTCTTATTTGAGTTCTAAATGGAAACGCCATAAAACCCCATCAGAGTATTCGGTTTCAGATTACATCGTGGTCTAATAGATCTGCAATGGATATGCGATGGTGATCCAACTACTGGACGATTGCAGAACATAACAGTTTGCGAGATATGCAACAGCAAATTTATTTTCTCGGTATTTAAGTGAAACACTAAATCACGCAGACATTTTTCGTGGACAAATATAAACTCACCAGAAATAAACTTCAGTCATATATAAAATGCTGCATAATTTTGTATGTTTTCCTTAATCGAGTTAGCAAATTTCTTACGATAATTAACTTAGTTGAGCGGTAAAGCTAAAATTGCCAGAAGGAAGCGCAAGTCAAATGGACCCTTTTATGCGTTCAAACGGACCAGCATAGCCAAATTCGCGTGAGATGAGAGACCGTTGGTGATGTTCTTGCCCTTATTGCCTTCTAGTTCCACTTTCTGGTCAGACTTGCCTCCTACACTAACCATTTGCTAGTACCAGCATCCGGATTCCATAGTTCCTGATTCTCCTTCTTTAATACAACTTGGAATTAAGTATCTGTCATCCGCAATATATGAGTGCACTACATACTATGATTAGCGGAAAACACCAAGACCGTCGTGTTAATTTTACTACATTTATTAATTTACCCGGACACTGGCTGTTAAACTTGGCTTCAAGCTTGTATTAGTAAATCCACTAGTTGATCAACAGTTCGAGAAATGGTGTGAATGTTCGCCGCAGTATTGTGCAAAAACCTAAAGTGCGCAGATAAGTTTGTTGTCGCGAACATTGCCACGTGTATGCTAATCTTCAAAATCTGTAGCCGAATTCGTTTTTATGCCGAGACAAATGCCACTCACAAGCGTATTTCTGCCTGGGCGTTGGTCAAGTCTGCTTTTGGCTCGTTAACTGCGCATTTTTGGCACTTTATACAACAGACGGCGCAATAGTACCTGTATTAGGCTCACTATAACTTATCTGTCTATTATACTACTGTTAGCACCTTTACAGAGTCTTATTCAAACATCTTCAATAATACCTCTGTTTCTATTCGTGTTTGTCGGCGGAATTCATTCAAACGCATCTGTACTACACTTGGAAAGATACGTGCTTAATCACTGGCGAGATATTTGCAAGTTTGTAACAAATCAGTCCACACCTAATAAAGCGTGGTCTTTCTTATCATGATAAAACAGACATTTATCAGTTTATTATATATTTATTAGCAAGGCAAATCTAAAGATATCATTTGATGGTAGATACTCAGCAGTTCCCCAATTTCACATGTAGCTGGGCGTTCACACAGGGTGCAATATCAACGTGCTTGACACAATTTAGTTTGCTTCTTTTGTAGGTTTGTTTTCGTGAATTTTCATTTCGGCTGTTTGGCTGAAAATAATTTATGGTAGCCATGTCACATAGAAATAGCTTATTTGACAAGGTTTAGTTATATCTACAAATCCTTGGGGATATTTGTAGCTCGGGATGCGGATGAGCTTATGCGGATGTTCTCCGAGCTGGCGGATTTGGCTGCAAACGTTTCATTGTCAGGCTAGACGACATAATCAGTGCTATTTATGCGGCCACTTACAGATCCAAGTGATAATTGATCACATGAATCGAGCGTCAGGAGTCGATTGGTCCACGTGAACTGACCGTGTATTCAGCCCTCTCGTACTGTTGGCTAGAGTTCTCCACAATAACTTTCCTTTGTCCTGCTATATAAAATAAATGCAGCTTTGGATCTTACCTAATTTACATATTTTGAATCGGTGATAGAATCAATTCAGCTTACATGAGAAATTATGGACGCAATACTGTTCATTCATGTACACTGAGGTTTTTATTGTGCTCATTCGTGAAGGCATTATATCCAACAGCTACTGCAGTGAGAATATACACTGAATTTCAAACGAATTTCTCAAGGCCTATTAGAAATTGTTGGTCATATCCACTTGCCGTCAAACAAGGCTTTAAGCGCATTTTATGTTCTTCGCAAACGCAAGGTTTTGCTTGACCGTGAAATCGTATCATCAGCTATCATTGTTAGAATCAAGGACTAGTTAGATACGCGTTTCACTACTTTAAGAGATTTTCATATTTGTTCTTCAACGGGTATGTTTGGTGTGGAATTCAGTGTTTTTTGTTGGCTAGTTTACGGAATGCGTGCTAACGTTTTATGCTACGCTTTATATCTTGGAGGATGTAGGGTAACAAATTGGCAGCGTGATTTCATGTAAAAGGTAAAATAGATAAATGAAAGCCCACATCTTCCATATACTTTTATATATTGTGGATTATCAAGCGTGTTAGTCTATATTACTTGTATTGAGTAATTTAGCTTGCAATTCTTATATTACTATACTGATTATAACAGTTTAAATCAATTAGTCTATATATATATATTGTATAGGGATGAGCACGATTAAAAAACTTATTACTGACATTACTTGGAAAATAGTAAGCCACTGGCGCGACTGTTTAGTAATATGGATTAAAGTTAGGCCAACCTAACTTTACAGATGGACAAACGCATGCAGGAATAAGAACGTGCAATGCAAACTGCGAAAGTTTAGCGTTTGGCGAATGAGCTCACGGGAAAATTGCCTCATTAGAAAGGTTACAAAGTATACTGCTAGACGGTTTCATTATATTTATTTTAGACACCCTGCGAATTTATTTGTTGTATTAATGTAAGGTAGAAATGAGCAAATTGGGCATCTCACCTCATTTCGGGCTAACATATACATTTGATTGATCCATGCAGCGGCCAAATCAATCTAAATTGATTGTCACTTTTAAGTTAAAGCCAGGCAGCGTGGATCCGCATTCCAGCGCACGTCTTCAAAGGCCCAAGGGGTGGGGAAATTTGCATTGGATAGCCCCACTATTAGGTTGACCCATCAACGTTGCTGAACAATATTTTGTAGTATTCATTCTAATATTCCAAGCAACATTCCTTTCGCACAGCGTGTTTACTCATATTTACAACAGGCAGACAATAGTGCATACTTACTTACGTACCAAATTTATAGTTTCGAAGAAAGGTAGCTTCTTCCGTACATTAAAGATTCATCGTTTATCTTCAACATGCTTCGTAGTGTGAACAAAATATACTATTGTAAAAAACGATTATGAATCTCGTTTTCACTGTTAACAGCAAGAGCTGACTCACCACACATCATAATCAACCTACGGTACTTAAATTTAAATTCGAATGTACGCAGCAACAAATAGCTTGCAAACTGGTTGAGTTGCTACATGAATACATTAAGAAAAAATGCATCATATTTCTCCAATACCTTAAGACAGCAAATCTAATAACCTCACATATAGCTGATGGGTTACAAACAGAAGCTTTTAAGCTGCAAAATTAAACATGCGGCATTTTACCCATTACAAAATAATGTTGTGATTTTACGCTGTATTCACTATGTTAAAAACGATTATACGCTGGTGGGTAAATTTGATAGTGGGGTAGGCACTGAGCTATTAAAAAGGTTTCTAAAAATAGATTTTACAACCTCTGAATATGTTATATGCTGTAAAATTCAGCAGATGCCCTTTTCTAGCTATAGTTGTTGTTGACTGGGTTCGGTTTTGGTATATTAACCTTTATGATAGCATGATATATTTAATCATTACTAGAGAAAAATAAGTCAAAATGTTGCTTTATTTGAAATGCGATTTCTCCCGTTTGACATCTAACCCCGTATTGTTGCAATAAATTATTTTAAAATAATGCTGCCAACTGGCATGTTCGTTGAAGGGTCAAAGACCTTCACTTAAGATTGAAACCTGAATTCACCTTAACCAGATAAAATAAAAATCATGCTATTTGCGCTAGATTTATAATGGCATGTTTATCTTAGCATTCCCTAGGTAAACAATCATAAAGTAATATTGCGTCTTTGGTTTCTATATATCCTCTCACATTAAAATGAGCTCTGTTCTGAAATTGTAGCGATGTTAGCCATAAAGTATGACTTGCAATTAGAAACAAATCCGGTATGAATGAGTATAACAGTTAACAAATTAATGCAAGTTGTGAGCAAATAAACATAGCGCGATGGCCTGTTTTCTGTAGAAATTTTCTTTTCTACAGGTTGCCTAATTATAACGAGCTATGTTAAATTCATATGCTTTAGTAGTTTTACACATTCGTAATACTGAGCAATCTCTAATAGCATTAACCCTAAAACCACCGTTTTGTACGAACATTTATTTTTACTTTATTTGATGATACTTCCTTTTGGATCATCCTTTGTACTGTATAAGAAACCTACAAGCGGCCATCTAGACTTCAATTCAAATTAAACCTTATAACCAACAAGCAGTTGTAACACAATTCGTGAAGCTGGCCTTAACGTTTTCTTCTGAGTAAGTCGAACATAAACTAATAACCCAAAATATTGCGCTAAAGTAGTAAACATTAGCTCAAGCATTGAAATCTGTAACCTCCTGACAATCGATCATTATTTTTAGTAACAGCGATTTCCTATTAACTGTTTGTGAGCATAA